>PVHP010058909.1:0-10360 GCA_004024765.1 Zapus hudsonius
TCTTTCTTGATTATCAGGGAAATATTGTATTTTGTTCTATAAATGTTGCCTTAATTTTCATAGCTCCTCCAGAACCCACAATACAATGTTGATTTTTAAGCAGAATCTCTGTCCTGTCCTCTCCAGGATCCTTACTCAATGCTGTGCATTCTGCAATCTTTGCTGATACCCTGCCAACGTTTGTCAAATGCTTTATCTTGTTTTATCTGACTGACAGTCACGTCCTTGCATGCTACCTCCTGGTACAGTGCCTCAGTGCAACACAGAAATGTTCTTACCACTGAAAGGTTCAATAATCTTGCATCATCTTGCAGGCTAAATAAACAGAACATTCTCCTCATGCCAGCCATTGATTCTGTTTAACTCTGCTCAGCTATGAGGGTCCTGCTTTCCATCCTTGGAGTGCTCATCTTGTCCGTACTTCCTCTGGGTAAGACAAAGCCTTCTCATTCTCAAATTAGGATAAAAGAGGTGAAAGAGAATACAAGGTCCTCAAGGAATTTAAAAATAACTTCAAATGGGCAGATTTTACTCTCCCATGAAGGTTGTTTGGCAGGATGGAGAGCTGATGTTAACCGGTCATCCGCTTTAATAATTTAACCTATAAATTCTAACTTGAAGGTTCTGTTTGATGGCAAGAGAGTGGGAGAATGTCTTAAGCATGCAAGAAATTTGAGTAATTGAGAAAATGGAAAGTAAATAGAAGAATGTAGGGAAAGGGGAAGAAGAGGTACACACTCTCACAGTCCTTGACTCAGAAAATGTCATCACTGATCTAGGCAAGCACCTAGATGGTGTGTTTCCTTGAAGTTGGCCAAAACCTATATGGTTTTATCTACTCTATATGAAGATTAAGTATGATAAAATTCAATATTTCACCTTAATGCCTAACCAAATTCTAAATAAGCAATCTAATCTTCTCAAATTAATTTTTCAATATTTATCCACTCATCTGTTGAAAAGCAGACTAGTTCCATAATTTATCTGTGGTGAACACACTTGAAAGAACTTCGTTTCAGGAGCTACATCATAAATCTCTACCTTTCTCCAGCTGAAAAAGTCCTTTAGGCTAAAGAGTGCTGTAACATTCCTCATTAAAAATTGTCCCCTCATAGGTACAGCCTTGTTCATATGCTCTCTGTATAGAAGAAACCATCATTTGTCTTTATTTGGCATCTCCATGTTCTCTCCTCCTACATCTTTTGAAATATTTTTATCCTAAGAAAGTTCTTTACTGTTGTTGTTTTTAATCGTGAAATATTTCAAACATTAATAAAAAGTAAGGGTTGAAGAAATAACTCAGTTGGTAAAGTGCTTGCCTAACAAGCATGAAGACTCGAGTTCAGTCCCTAGTACCCATGTAAAATGCTGGGCATCTCAAATATTTACGTTTATGCCCATGGATTAGTGCTGCTTCCACCTTTAGTCAGAGAAGCTTCTTTGTGCAGATGGTGGTGACTGCTAGGAAGACTCAAAAGTCATCAAAGTGCTGGAAATAAGTGACTGTGGAGTGCTCTGCTTGAAATAAGTCATCTCCATCACACCCTCCAAAGCTCAGGAAACATTGTGGAAGAGGGAGAAGAAATGATGTAAGAGCCAGAGTATGTGGAGGAGCACTTTGGAACATCGTCTTCTGGACATGAAGTGGTTATTGCATTCATGATCTCACAGTCTGTGGCTGTTAGTTACCTGCACGAGACTGGGCTCATCAACATTCTGTCGTTTATGAAGGAAGAGGGAACAAAAACCATAAAATAGAAGATGGATTTTTTGGAAAGAAAAAGGGGTTCAGTGGAAGGAAGACAGGGAAGGAAAGACTAATGGGGGGTTATGATCAAAACACATTTTGCATATGTATGAAAATTGTCAATAAGAAAGTAAAGAGACCTACCTAATCAGCTGGGCTGAGTTTGTAGTGCACTGCTTCACACTCCACATGGAGCTTCTCTTTTTTGATGACAGTGACCACTGGGAAAACTCAAGACTCACCCAATGCTGAGAAGAAGTGACAGTGAAGAGTTCAGCGCTGAGGACCAGATCTCTATCACACCCTCCAGAACTCAGGAAACACTGCAGAAGAGGTGGCAGAAAAGTCTAAAAGCCAAAGGAAAGTAAACAATACTGTCTTCCAGAAACGTAGTAGCCTTGATATTCATGATCTAACACTGGCTGACAGTACCTACGCAAGACCTGTATAACTTAAGGAAAATATGATGACATCAAAATAGAAGACTACTTGGAAAGAAGAGGGGATTAAATGGAGGGGGATTTGAGAGGGGGAAAAGGAAGGGTGGTGGAATGGAATTATATTTACAGAAGTTGTCCAAAAAAAGTTTTTTTTATAACTAAGCAATAATGCTTCTAAGAAAAAATACCCAAGGTTGTCCTCTGACCTCCACATGCCCACATGTAAATGAACACACATGTGCATGCTATACACACTCATGAATGCATGCATACACATACATGAATAAATATTAAATAAGTATAAATAACAAGTAGGGCTGAAGAGATTGCTCAGTAGCTAAGGTGCTTGCCTGCAAATTCTAAGTACCCAGGTTCATTTCCTCAGTACCCATGTCAGCCAGATGTACAAAGTGGTGCATGTGTCTGGAGTTCTTTTGCAGGAGCTATAGGCCCTGGTGCATCCATTTTCTCTCTGTATCTGTCTCTCTCTACCTCTCTCATAAATAATAATAAATTAAATATTAAAAATAAATAACAACAAGTATTGTAGTGCAATATGTCTTTCTCTGTTCAAAGTCAGAAGTGCCCTCCAAACGCCTGACTGTTCTGGAAAATACCACACCTGCAGAATGCAGTGCAATGATGACGAATACACAGCCAGGTACTGTGAAGACTTGACAATCTGCTGTAGGTTGAAGAAGACAAAAGAAGACAAAAGAAAGATAAAATGGAAGCAGTTAACTCCATGATAGTAACATGTTTATATGGTCACATTAAAATAAGCACAAATTTTCTCAACTCTGCTTTTATGGGTGTGATTTTCACATCATGATACACGGATATTGCTATATCCCAGCCCTGATGTGTAATGTTGCCCTTTAGCAAGTTGCTCCCCATTTCTGTTTTCTTATCTATCAAGTAAATAGCAGTAGTGTCTTCATTGTGTATTGTGGTGATTACATGAATTGGTATGTGTTAAATTTTCAAAGAGTACTTGAGGCTGGGGAAATGCCTCAGTGGATAAGAGAGTATGCTACAAGCCTGAGGGCCTGAGAGACTGAGACTGCATGAATTCAATTCTTCAAGACACACATAAATAGCTGGGCATATGGCCACCCTCATCTGCTTCCCAGTCTTATGAGGAGCAGATACAGAAGACTTACTGGGATTCACAAAAACCACTGTTCCACATTCAGAGAGAGACTCTTTCTCAAGGAGATATACAGATAAGCAAGAGGAAGGGCACCTAACATTCTCTACTGGTCCCCACACCTGCACATGCATGTGTATATACTACAAACACACATACATTACACATATTACACATGCAAATACATATATATATATATATATATATATATATATATATATATATATATATATATATATGAAAATGAAATGAGTACTTGAGCCTATGGTAACAACTGTGTAAATATTAGCTACAATTTCATGGGACCAGAGAAATTAATCCATTCTATTACTTTTCAGAATTCACTGAACTATTCTTTATGCTCACAAAATAGTTTATATGGTTCTGAAAATAATTTAATATTTAAGGTTTATCAGATACATATTTGTATATGGACACAATCTCTTTTTTTAGATGAGATCTTAGTATGTCACCCAGGCTTACCTCAAACTTGAGATCCTTCTGTGCCTACTTCACAAGTGCTGGGACTATAGGCATGTGCCACCATGCCCAGCTCTTAGACACAGTCACTAATTTGACTTTATTCTGCTTCAGCAATCTAGTATTGGAACCCTGGTCGTATGAATCAAAAAATCAAAAAGATATACAAGATGAGGATCTGAGAAGATGGCTCAGTGAGTGAAACACTTACCACACAAGGATGAGGACCTAAGTTCAAATCCCCAGCACTCATGTAACTACTGAGGGGACACGGAAGCCCCTGATAATCCCATTACTAGAGAGATGGAGTCAGGAAATCCCTGGGAGAAGCATTTCAACTAAACTAGCTACTTTAGTGAGCATTAGGTTCATGTAAAAGACCCTGCCTCAGTAAAAGGGAGAGGGATGGAAAAAGATACCCAGTGTTATTCTCTGGCCTTCATATTCGTACACACACATACACACACATACACCAAATATATATATATATATATGTATATATATATACACACACACACACGATGAACTTAAGAATCAGAGATGACAGAATTTGGGGGCATATGCTGTCATGAGAATGCTTGAATGATTATTATATTTTAGAGTTGATAAGATATTGATGGGATACATGTACATTATATATTTTGATCCTAATCCTCTCCCCTTGCCTGTTATCCCCATTCCCCTTCCACCTTCTTCCCAAGTAGTCCCTCTTCTACTTTGATGCCTTTTTCTTCATACATGAGTATGTGTGGTCCACTGAATTTAACCTCTGGCTCTTACATTCTTTCTGCTTCCTCTTCCACAATATTCCCTGAGCTTTGGGATGGGTGTTATAGACGTTACATTTAATGATGAGCACTCCACAGTCACTTTTTCTCAGCACTTTGATGAGTCTCTCCAGAAGTCACCACCATTTGCACAAAGAACCTTCTCTGACTAAAGGTGAGAGCAGCACTAATCTATGGTCATAAACATAAATATTTAAAGGGCAATTTCAGGGGCACAACTTATCCATTGAGACAGGGTTTCAGTACATAGATCAAGTTAGCTACAAACTCACAATTCTCCTACTTTAACCTTCTGAATACTGTGATTATAGGTATGAACCATCATGCTAGGCTCATGCTTTGAAATTTGTAAAATAATCAGATGCAATTTATTGTCATACATTGATTTTACAAAATAGTGAGTTTTATTAAGGCATTTTGATACATTCATATTTTGATCATCTTTACCTTTTCTATTAACCCTATTTTGTTTTTGGATTTTTTTTTGTTTTTACTTTTTCAAGATAGGGTTTTACTCTAGCCCAAGATCTTCTGGGACTCACTGTGTAGTCCCAGGCTAGCCTTGAATTCACAGTGATCCTCCTACCTCAGGCTCCCAAGTGCTTGGACTGAATGTGTGAGCCACCACATGTAGCTCTATGACACTTTTTATCTTCTCTCCCTTTCCCCCTTTTCTCCTTCCACATTCTTAATAGTCTAAATTTGGTGCTATCTTTAAAATGAACCTTGACCATAACTCATACAAGACTCATGGACTATCACAGAAGAGGGAATGGAAAGAATTAACAGCTAGAGGAAAGGGAAAAGTGTAGGGTACCTGTCATGGTTTGATCCATGCGTCCCCCACAAACAAATGAATGTGTTCTGATAGATCGATCCTCAGCTGATGGCAGTTTGGGTTTTACAACCTCAATGAAGCTGTGTTGTCAGGGGCGGGCTTATGGGGTTCTAAGCCAGCTTCCCCTTGCCAGTGTTTGGCACACCTTCCTGCCATTGTTTCCAGTGCTGTGGCGGAGGTGATGTCCACCCCTCTGCTCATGCCATCGTTTTCCCTGCCAGGATGGAGTCTCCCCTAGTCCGTAAGCCAAATAAACCCATTCCTCCACAAGCCACTTTGTTTGGGTTCTTCCTGTGCAGCAGCTAGAAAGCTGACTGCAACAGTACCTAATTCCTCCAAATTGAAACATGCCCTCCTAGCGGGAAGAGGGAAGCTCATATGACCCAGGAAAGGAAGGAAACCTTCTTGAGGGTCAAGAAGCTCATGACAATTATAAGACTCAAAAAGCTCAAAAAGTTGCAAGAGTGCCTTCACAGCTCCACAGTGATTATTGTTACACCCACAAGACCTGCACAATTCTTAGCCCAACAAAATAAAGGATGGAGGAGGACAAAAAGAAGGCACCAATACAGATGGGCTATTGGGGAAGAGGAGAGTGCTCCATGGAATATGGGTGCAAGAGGGGGTACAAAAGAGGGTCATAGTGTAGGAATAGGATCAAAGTATGTTCATGTATTAAAGTACTTAATAAAAATGTTTTTAAATTTACAAGACAAGGGGGTGGGGGAGGTCAGCGGTAAGCAGGTTTGGGCAACATTCTGGGACTGGGTTGAGCACCCAGGTTGAGTCAGGGCTAGTCACCATTCTATGGCCCTGTGGGAAAGTGAACAAACCAGGGGAAGGAAGGTCAGAAGCAATTAGAGCAGGGCACCAGGGCTAGAAACGACTTTGTGGCAACTGTAAAATGGGATGGAACGTATGGGGGGGGGGGGGGAATGGGAGGGTGGAGGGACTTACATAATAAGCTAAGCCAATCATGAATCAATACTATAAAAATCCTGACTTTCATACAATAAGCTCCTGAGGAAGCTGTGGGCATCACCTGGTAAGAGGGGCCATGGATATAGAATGGGAGGAAGCCTAACCCCATGAAAAATTATCAGGCCTGCACCTCCCTGTCCCAGTCATTGGTTCCTTCCCACACTGAGCTTTTGATCAAAGAGACCCATGAGATCCCCAAAACAAGACAGACTTTTGTCAAAGCTCTTGAATACCAGCCCCAAGCCAAAGGTAAGACCTTATTGCTGAAGATATCACTGAATGTCGCCACACAACACCGAGAGATCCTGCTAGATCTAGAATGGTAACCAGCTCCAGATGGTAGCATGTGTAGTGCCGGAAGGCATTACAAGAGCTGCCAGGAGAAATTGGCAGGAGAAAGCAGAGAGCACTGATATACAATACAGACTAATGTTATGAGAATGCTGAACACACTGCTATATGGAAGAGACCAGCAAGTCAAGAAGTGCTCACCTATGCAATAGTGGCACCAAACCTAGGAGGGTAATCAATGGCTTACTGATTGGCTAAGAGATCCACTCAATGACAAGGAACCCTTAACTGGAACTGGGACCTATGGCAAAATCTTATGGGGACCAAGAACCTGGGCCCAAAGGGGAAATTTCTACTACCAAAGAGCTACAGAGAGGCTATACCCATTTGAATCTTTCCAAATTAGCAATGTTTGTCTCATTTAACCTATACTGATCTTACTTGCTGATGGGCATTCTATTTGTATTTTTCAGAAGGCAGCGAGAGAGGATAAAATATTAAACAATACCAAAACAGAAATCAAATATCTAGATATTATAGTAACAGCTGAAACTTTCAATGGAGAAGTAGTTCAACATCATTCTAATCAAGCAGAAGCAGAGACCAACAAATCTGAAGAAAGATCACTGAAATTCATCCAATTTGAGAGTTATAAGAAAAGAATAAAAAGGTGAAGATGGCTTAGGAGACATGTACATGACACCATGAGCATAGACAAAAACTATTTTGGGAATGTTGGAAAAAAGGATCTGAAACCTTATATAAGTAAATAATGATTGAAAGTTTTACAAATCTAGAAAGAAAAGAGACCATCAGATCCAGAAAGTCAAAAGACCCAAAAGTATGATGAATTCAAATACACCAACATGAAAACACAGTATAACCAACTTTCAAAAGTCAAAGTCATAAAGAGAATTTTGAAAACAAAAAAGAAGAAAAAGAAAACCAACTTGATACATACTCCCCAAAAGACTGCCACTGGAGTATTCAATAGAAAATAGATGAGGAGAGGAGGGGAATTCCAGGTAGGGAAGCAGAGAGGACTTCTTGATGAGAAGAGGAGAAAATAAAAAGACACACAGAAATCAATAAAGAACTTGAACAACAGTATAAACCAAATGAACCTGACATGAGTATCTACTTATTCATCCTATAGTTTAAGCATCAGTAATTCTCCCTTGCTACATCATTCTTCCTAAAAACCTACTCACAAAGAAAGGGGCTGGATTATTATTAGCAACACAAATGCTTTAGCTTGCTTATGATGAGAAAATTCAATAAAACTTGAGAATAGAAACACTTTTAGTACCTAGTTATATTAAGCACAGAAAATTTCCCTGTGCAATATAAACTACAATATACTCAATATGTCAACCTAGATATTTTCAATATTACTTTTATGTTTTTATTTTGTTGTGTCAAATGATGGAAATTTCTTAGAACATTTCCAAATAGACATAGACAATCCAAGAGAAAAATGGGTGAAAATCTTTCACAGGCACACTCCAAATAAGGATACCTAAGCAAGCCCTCTGTTTCAAACTCTGCCCTTGTCACAAACAACAATATCTAACCCTCTGGTAACATAGGAGAAGGTTCAGCTTCCTTAACCATGAGTGGAATACAAATCTCATCACCATATATCATCATTATGTATACCCCAGAGTGGAAAATAAGCAGAAAATACTAGTTGTGGACCAGACTGAAAAATACAAAAGCATTCAGGCACTGTGGATGGGAATATAAGTTGGTATAACTAATTAGAAGATGAGAGTGGAATTTCTGGGTCACAATGAAGCATTTATCTGATTGTATGCTTAGCTTGTGGCCAGTAAATCCTACTTCTAGATATATACCCCAGAAAATGCCTACTTATCTATCTGAGGCTGGAGAGATGGCTCAGTATTTAAAGACACTTGCAAAGCCTGCTCATCTGGGTTTGATTCCCTAGCACCCACATAAAGCCAGGTGCAGAAAGTGGCACATGCATCTAGAATTCATTTGCAGTGGCACAAGACCATGTTATGCCCATTCTCTCTGATTCATTCTCTCTCTCTCTCTTAATTGAAGGAATGAAGAAAAAAAGGAAAGAAAAAAGGAAGAAAGTGTTCAACCACAGAATTATTTATGAAGGCCAAAACTAGAAAGTATTTCATGGTGTAATTCTGCATATCAATAAGAATAAACCATAGTCATGTGAAACAATATAAATAAAATTCACAAAAATATTATAGAAGTCAGATCCAAAGAAGGATCTCCTAGGACTGGGTTCTACCTCAGTTGTACAGCATTTGCCTAGCATGTATGAGTCCCTGGGTTTTATCCCCAAAACCACAAAGTTATCTTTTTAAAAGTCATATGGGTCTGGAGAGATTGCTCAGCAGTTAAGACACATGCCTGCAAAGCCTAATGACCCTGGTTCAATTCTCCACATAAAGCCAGATGCACAAAGTGGCACATGCATTTGGAGTTCATTTGCAGCAGCTAGAAACCCTGGTGAGGTGAGCCTATTCTTTCTTTCTCTGTGAATCTCTCTTTCTCTTGCTCTTGCTCTCTCTCTCTCTCTTCCTCTCTCTCTGTATGTGTGTATGTGTGTTTGCTTTCAAATAAATGAATAAAATATAAGAAATAAAATAAATAAAATTTAAATGTCATAGGTTGGCTTGGAGAGATAGCTCAGTTAGTAAAGTTCTTGCTTGGCAAGCATGAGGACCTAGGTTTGATCCCCAATGCTCATTTAAAATACTGGGCAAGGTGGCATATGTGTAAAATCTCATGCTGGTGGTGCAAACAGGGGGATCCCTGGAGTTGCTGGCCAGCTAGTCTAGCCTAATTAGTGATCCAACTAGAGAGCCAATCTCATTTTCTGAAAAAAGGCTCATGGCATACCCAAAGAATGATGTCCAAAATGGTCCTCTGGCCTCTACAAACATGTACTCATACATGTATGCATGTGCACTCATACAAGCAAACACATACCACTCATGCATAAAACAGAAGTTTCCTGCAGATACATGTGCATAAAAAAGAATTATCCCCTGGAAAATTCCATTGATACAAAGGTGAAAACAAGTGCCTGAACTTTGCTTTTAACGATGCAGCTATGAATGTCCTCTGTGGTGACTGGTGGCACCTGGAATGTAATTGTCTTTCCCTGATCTGGATACTGTTGACACAGGTGTGTGGAATTTGTGAAATTCATCAAGATAATCACCCATAATTTTGTATAATTTTCTCATTGTATTAAAACAATATTTATTTATTTATACATTTATTGCACTCAAAGAAAAGAGAAAGAGAGAGAGAAAGGGCACAACAGAGTCTCCAGTTGCTGCACATGAACTCCAGACGCATGCACTCCCTTGTGGTACTGGGGAATCCAACCCATGTTGTTAGACGTTGCAGGCAAGTGCTTTAACCACTGAGCAATCTCTCCAAAATCATGTCCCTCAAAAATATTCTGAATAAACTTTTACTAAGTAGTGAATTAACAAAAGGAAAAAAACTGAAGGCAAAAATTTAATTTACAAATTATTTCCACAGCAGAGACAAAAAAAGAGAAACACAGCAGTCACAGGAACTCTGATAACTTCAAGCCATCATTTTAATAGAATGGTGCAACTTAGAGTGTCTGAGTTCCCAGGG
>PVHP010059288.1:0-10863 GCA_004024765.1 Zapus hudsonius
AAGAATTTATTAGGGCTGAAGAGATGGCTTAGCAGTTAAGGCATTTGTCTGCAATGCAGAAGGACCTGAGTTCCCCAGTGCCCATATAAAGCCAGATGCACAAGAGGACATATGTGTCTAGAGTTCGTACTGTGCCCATTCTCTCTCTCTCTCTTTCTCTCCTATAAATAAATAAAATATATTTAAAAAAAGAAGAATTTATTAAAAATAATCTATCAAAATGGTTATATAAATAAGCCAAATAGATGTGAATATTTACAACTATTTTTTACCTTATAAATATATATCCATGGAAGGAAGAATTGGAGTTAAAAATATTGAAGTGGCCATAGCATTACTGATGAATTCTGAGGAGGGGGCAATTCATGATAGTGAAATGGCATAAAATCCTTCCAGGCTTTGAATGTAATTTAATTAAATTATTGACTCTCACATCCATAGCTGGAGCACCATCCATCACTATAGATAATATTTTTTTCTGAGTCACTAAAACTAATTATACTCAGCAATCTCTGCTTGCTGAGACTAATCACTAGAGTACATTAAAAATCAATCCGTTATGTAGTGTCACGAAGATCTGTGCAGTGTAGTGATTTTTTATGAACCTCAACATTCTGGTTGACGATCTGAATACATCACTGGACTAAATTTCGGTCTATGTTCTGTCTTGTAAACAAATACTGGCAATTTCATATTTAACTTTTTTATCATGATTAATATTGGACTGAAAAAATATGAAAATGCCATTTATTCAAATACTTTTGGAATTAGAATATTAGCAAAAGAGGAATTAACTGAAACACAGTAGAAAAATACAGAACAAAGGATCAAGACACAGAGCTATGATGTCCCTGCCCTGTCCCAATGTGTTTAATTTCTTTTAAGATCATGTCTACGACCATACCAGGAAGTTTTCAGTTACACTTAGTAGCTTCTTATTGAATTAATCACTTCTATTATGATATATTTTAAAAAAATATTTTGTTAGAAGTATACACATTGTATGAGAAATTTTGTGAATGTGTCCTCATTTCCCTCCTCTCCATCCCCTACTCAATGAAGTACTTCCTCAGTGCACACACTGGATCTGTCCATAGGATAGGGGGTTATGAACTGCACCAGAAGTAGCCAGTTTTTCATTGTTTCATTTTTTTACCTTCCCTCTTGTGTATTGTTGCTGAGATGGGGAATGTCTCTGGGTATTCTCCCCCACCATTACTCTTATATTCATTCTGGCCCCTCTTCTACTCAGTTCCCTGAGTCATAGTGGGTGAGTTTTAAGTCTGCTTTATTGTTGAGTCCTTAAGTATCTCTGGATCTTTACCCTGGATTGTGTTTGGTATCATTAGTGTCTGTCTCCATTGACCTTTCATGGCTTATCATACTTGCTGTGGTGATTGGTCTCCTGTTATTCTGTCACTTTCTCACATGTTTCATTTGGGCCCTGTGTGGAGGCCAAGGGTGGTTCATCTCCTGCCAGGATGTCAGCCATCATCAAATGTATTGTTGGTGGAATTGAGTTGTCCCCAGCTCTCTCAATACCTTCCGAAAAATACAAATAGTATCTCCATCTTAGAGTGAGATCAATATAGATTAAATGAAACAAAATTGCTATTTTGGCTAACTCCTAAAATGTGTGCCCTATCTGTTGATTTCTGGTAGTGGGAATTTCCCCTAGGAGCCCGAGATCTTGGTCCCTATAGGATTATGCTGTGGATTCCAGTTCCAGTTAAGGGTTCATTGTCACTAAGCAGATCTCTTAGACAATCATTAAACCACTGATTACCCACCTCAGTTTTGTGCCACTATTGCACAGATGAGCATTTCTTGACTTGCTGGTTTCTTCCATATAGCCATGTGTTCAGCATTCTTGTGACAACTGTTTATATTCTATCAGTGGCCTCTGCTTTCTCCAAATATCATTGACCAATTTTCCTTGGCAGCTCAGGCAATGCCTTCCAGTGCTACACATGCTACCATCCTGGAGCTGATTGGCATTCTGGATCTACAAAGATCTCTTGGTGTTGCTGGATGACACTTTGATTTCTTCAGCAATAGGGTCTTACCTTAGGCCTGGGGCAGGTATTCAAGAGCTTTGACACATTTTGGGGACCTCATGGATCTCTTTGATCAACAGCTCAGTGTGGGAAGGAACCAATAACTGGGACAGGGATATGGGCCTGAGCAATTATTCTTGAAGTCAGGCTTCCTCCCATTCTGTTGATGGCCTCTCATACCAGGTGGTGCCCTCCAAAATTTTCAGAAATCAAATCTTGCTAAATTAGCAATGTGTGTCTCATTTAGCCTATACTCTCCAATGAAGATTCTCACTCTCCAATGGCGATTCTGTTGGTATTTTTCAGAAGGCAGTGAGAGAGCCATGGTCAATCCAACCCCACCAACAAGACATGGGATGATGCCCAACATTTGGGCAAGAGATGACCCAACTCACCTATCATGTAGGCCCCAGATGAAACTTATGAGAAAGTGGCCTGATAAGAGACCTATCATCACAGCAAGTCAGACAAACCAGGATAGGTCAACAAGACAGGCACCAATGAAATCCAACATAACCCAAAGCAGAAGTGCAGAGACACTTAAGATCTCAACAATAAAGCAGACTTAAAACTCACTCACCATGACACAGGGGGCAGAAAGAATGTACGAGCCATAGTAGGGGAGAATATCCAGAAACATTGCTTCCCTCAGCAACAATAAACAAAAGTGGGGAAGGGGGGAAAGAAACTGGCTACCTCTTATAAAATTCATAACCCCCTACTCCATGGACTGATCCAGTATGCCCAACAAGTAGGATACTCAATGGATGGGGACAGGGAGGAGACAAATGGGAGGTACCATCATAAGATTTGCTCATAAAATGTATCTAATAATGATTAATAAAGATATCAATAAAAATTTTCAGAAATCAAGACTACAGATTTCAAAATTTGCCAACAATTTGGAAATAGACAATGTTTAAACAGCAAAATAACAGATCCCATATTTAAGGATTTATGTAAATCTTTCATCAAACCAAAAATAAATATTAATGTTTGTATTATATTCATTTCTAAAATGGTCTTCATTAAAATCAGCAGCATAGTAAACATGGTTCTACTCCTCACCTAGAATCTATCCTTCCCTTCTTCCCTATTCTATTTCCCTTTAACAGTCACAACTTTTCTCCTTTAATCAACTTAATTTCAATGTAATCATTTCACCTCATTTCATTAGTTCAAAGACATTGTTTTACATCAGTCACATGCAAAAAAAATATCTTTAGCCGATTCAGAAAGTCTAACATTGCTGTAATAATACAATCATCTGTTTTTTTTCTTTCTCCTAGCAGCCTGTTTTACATTTTTAAATAGATGAGCCTAAAGCCATATTTTCTTACCTTGTTTGGTCCTTCTGTAGCTTAAACATGTCTTTTATGAACACCCCATATAGTGCTTTCAATGATTATTATT
The DNA here is from genome assembly GCA_004024765.1 of Zapus hudsonius. Classification (NCBI taxonomy): domain Eukaryota; kingdom Metazoa; phylum Chordata; class Mammalia; order Rodentia; family Dipodidae; genus Zapus; species Zapus hudsonius. Next base: position 3,471 of record PVHP010059288.1, read on the forward strand.
TCAAATGAGTCTGGTAAGGAAAAAAATAAAAACTTATGTTCTAGAATTATATCAGTAGATTTCAAATCTCAGTGTCCAATGGAGACGTGATTAAGAATACAATCAAGAAACACAACTATTTTGGGTCATAATGATTCACATAAAACTAAACTTCAATAGGAAAAAGAGAATTTCTTTTCAATCACTGTCTAGACTTCCTCCTAAACTGTTATTCAGAACATTCATGTCATGTTCTGTCAGACCTCATCTTAGCTTCCATTGTCTCCATGTTTTTAATATATTAATTAATTAATTAATTAATTTTGCAATGGGAATGGAGTGTTCCAGCTTGTGAATGCTGCTTCTGTGTTCTGAACCCTTGATTTATCAGCTGTGGAGTTGTGTACAAGAACAGAGCAGTGGAGCTCACAAGTTCTGGGGAGTACTCCTCAGTTCTCAATGCATTCTAGACCAAACCACATGAGGGGATACCTGGAGCATCTTAGAAACCAATGAGTTTACACAAAACATTCAAATACATATAGCACTCTATCCTGGAGAAGAAGCAAAACCTGCTGATTAGAATGTCATTGTCATGGGGCCTGGTGTTTCAGACCTGTTATCCATCTACCTTGGAGACTTATAACTTGGATCTCCATCCTCTTGGCTGGAGCAGGTGTCACTGGGGACTGATCAGATAGGAGCCTGGTGTCCAGCCCTAAGGTGTGTCTGGGGCCAGATCTGATTTCCTGCCCAAAGGTATGCAGAGCAGTCTGGGCTTTGCCAGGGTCCCTGCTGCTTGGTGCCTGGCTGTGTTTGTTGTTTTGTGTGTATGTTTGCTGGGTGGTGAAGTTATCTATCTGCTTGGATGTATGAAAGCAATTTTTTCCTACCACTGATGAAACTTACCCCTGAATCTGTAGGCTGGAAATAAAACCCTTGCTTCTCTAAGTGGTGCCAAGTTTGGATGTTCATCCAGGCGTTGTGAAGCTGACTACAACAGGAGCTAAATATTTCACAGACTTGGGAGAGGGCTTAGGTTCTAGGAGGCCAGATCCCTACTTGGGAGTTCAGCTTTTCTTTCTTTGCCCCTATTTATTTGAAATTTGACCAAACACTTTATCCTTGGCTTTTGCCTATATAATATATGTAATAATATAAAAATTCAGTTCATAAAACTCTAGTGTCTGAACTCATAAATTACATAGACAAGTGTTTGCTACACAAAGAACATTTTATCTTAGAAAGTCTTTGCTTGCTTACATTGAGCACTTGAAACAGAGTTACATTGAACACACAAAGCATGTTCATGCCACCTCATTACTCCATTAGTTTTAAACTTAAAGTAGCTTCCCATTCACTTCCAAAAGTAAAAATTTAATGTCCACATTTGGTATACTATAGAAGCGAAAAAAAAAAGTGTTTGGTCTCAAAATTCACTAGCCCTAGAGTAATGGTGTTAAGTGACCGTGAGCTAGGGAAAAAAAAAACTGAATGAAATAGAGGTGAAGTAAATAAGAGAGAAAAAGCTACTTCTTTCTGGTTTGGTCTTGGTAGAATTATGTTATCTAATCAAATTAGCACAAGGTGAATGTTCAACATTAATATATAAGCAGTATAGCAAAAATGAGTGAAAGCACACAATATTTAACTTTATGAGGTTGGCTTTATGCATTTAATATGTTTATCTCCACTTGAATCCTATTTCCTGCAAATTACATGACTTCTTGTCCTTCTAAAGTGACACATTTTCTGTATCCACTTCTGTGTTGTTGCACACTTGGCTTGAATCTATAACTCAGATATTGTTGTAATAAGTACTGCTGTGATGATGTTGACTTGAAGTTCTTTGAGTAAATACTCATGAGTGGTATAACTGGTTCAGATTGAAGACATCTTTCTATTTTTTTAAAAAATATATTTTTATTTATGAAAAGAGATAAAACAGAGAGAGGGGAGAGAGAGAGAAAGAGAGAGAGAGAGAGAGAGAGAGAGAGAGAGAGAGAGAGAGAGAGAGAGAGAGAGAGAGAGAATATGAGAATATGTATGGGTTCTCCAGGTCCCCAAGCCATTACAAATGAATTCCAGATACATGTGCCTCTTGTGCATCTGGCTTTATGTGGGAACTGTGGAATCAAACTTGGACCAACTCCAGATTTCATGCTTTGCAAGCAAGCATCTTTAACAACTCAGGAATCTTCCCAGCCCTATTTCAAGGGAACCTTTACACACTGCTTATGGTTCTAGACTAGTCACATTGAGAATTGGTATAAAGATTCCTCAGCAAACATCATTGTCAGCATTTGTTATTTGTTTTTCTTAGTGACTTCTATTCTGACTGGTAGAAGATGGAATTCCCATACAGCTCTGACTTGAAATTTTGCATAGTTTTTACTTGTCATTCAAATTTATCTTTGCCAGTAACTGAATGTTCCAATGTCTCATGAGTTTCCCATCCAGATATCCTGGGATCCCCATGTTTCATTCTATGGGCGAGGCTTTCTCTTGAGTTTTATTTTTGACTTAATAGAATTTCTCTTTCTTTGTACATTATATTTTCTTAGTATTTCTATCACTTTTCTTAATTCTGTTTAAATATATCCTATATTTACTTAATTATTTATTTCATTCAGCTTATTTTTCCTAGCTCACTGTCACTTGACACCATTATTCTAGAGCAAGTGAATTTTGAGACCGATTACTTTTTTTCATGACTTGTAGATTTCTATTGGAACTTGTGCACTAGAGATTAGGTCATTGGTTTATTTTTTTTTTAAGTTTTCCTTATTCCTTCAGTGGAAGTGTTTGAAATGTTCAAGAAGGATTAGATTATACTAGGATTTAGGCATCATTTTTCTGTTTAATTGTTGTTCATGGCATCAGACTCAATCCCCAATATTTCCCCTGAGAATAGAATATTGTTTTATGTAAAAATCACTACCAACCCACTGTCAAAATATACTGATAGCCAAATACAAAACAACTAACTTTTAAGCATGAAGCAGTTTCGGAAGTAAAGGAGAAGTGATAGGACTTTGTTCCCTGATTATTGATTTACTATAGGTATAAGTAGAAAGACCTCTCCCCCCAAAAAAACCAGAAAACCCAAGAAAAGAAAGAGAAAGACTAGCGATTTATATTGGCTTGGCAGAGGGAAAGTAGAGCCAGGGAATATAAGAGACAGGGAATGGTAGAGTCAAAAGGGAAGATGGAGAGGGGCAGTGTTGGCTACAGTTGGACTGAGAAGAGAGGAAAAGAAATACAGGAGATGTAAAACAGCTACAGGTTTCAGGAGGATGAGACACAGAGACAACACAAACCAAGGCAGTCCATGTCCTTTCGGAGTAGAAGATAAATGAAGAAATATGTACAAAATAACATAGAGAAACAAAATTGGGATAAGAACACACGACTAACCTGGTCAGCATAACTGTCATTGGTATTGACTGTGGAGAATTAATCAGGAAGGAGAGAGATCTGAGGGAAACAGACTAGAAGCCAGCCTATCTCACCCATGGTGTTTCTGGGGTGTGAGATACTGGCCACAGCCCTGAGCCATCCTGTCCTCACCTCTGGATCTTCATGGGGCTCTGCTTACAGATGCTGGTCCTGTCTGCAGGAGGTGCTTACAAGTGCAGTGGGAGCTGCTGGTCTCACCCCTTGATCATCTCTCAGAACCTGCTTGTGAAGGCTGCACCCATCTCCAACTGATCCTTCTACATACGAGCCCTGCTTGGGCCTTGGGAATGTTGTCTTGAAGACTCTGGCTTGACCATTTTGCCAGCTTCCAGGTTACTGAACCATTTTCAAAGTTTTTTCACTTGAGCCCTGTCTCACAGTGTTCTCCTGATGAGTTTAAAATCCAAGGACACTTGCTCTGATTTTTACAAGAGTTCATAGAATGTTATTTAGAAATGACACACTAGAGATACTGTGGTCAGGTGGTTTTCTCTGGTATCCTCCTGCTGGTGCTATTATGTCTCCCTTCTTTTTCTGTTCTTTCAAATTCCCATTATTTAATATTTTTGAACTTCTCTGTTTCCCACAATCTGCTATTGAAGTTTCTGGTCACGGGGTCAGGAGAGCTCCCTTAACTCTCCAGAATGGAATATGAAATTTCTCTCTGCTTTATACAATTCCTTATTTTCCTTTTCAATTTAAGCTAGAAATAACTTGGTGTCACCCTCCCCTTCTCATTGCTGCTGTCCTTCTTTCTCCAGTTGACTTCCTGGAGATGCAGGTAGACTTTGCCTGGTCATCTTCTCTTTGTGCTGTTTATTCATATTAAAATGAAACAAAGTATTCCTAATTACCAGGTGGCACTAGTCTCCAGAAATCTTAGCCTATAATATTTTACCTCTTTTGCAAATAATACTACTGTAGTTTCTCTCTTTTAAGAGTTTTGTTTTCCAGCATTTTCATAAAGCACATCTCATGTAATTTATGATTAGAGATTAAAATGCCAAAGTGTCAGCCTATTAATATACAGCTTCATAGGTTTGAAATCATTTTCACATGCATAAGAATAGTACAAACATTTGTTTGCTATTCTGATTGTATTCCAGGTAAGAATTACAAATAATACTTAGTATAAACAAAGTATAATATTCCAAAGTGCCTGGAAAGGTTATTTCTTATTGCTAAACTAAGCCATGACTTTGAGAAATTGGACACTGGCAGCCAGGATGGAGGGGAAAAGAAATGTAAAGAACAGTTCAGATTTTGGTAAGGACATTTTTTTCTAGATGAAAATAATATTTTCAGTATATTACCTTCTCTCATGGAATATTTCACAGTTATTACAATTGCATTTTCATATTATACGAAGCAAACTACAAATTTATACCATAATGAGACCTACTTTTCAGTGTTATTAGGCTACTTGATAAAGGACACTGATAATGCAAACTCAGAACTGGCAGAAGATCTAGTCACAAAGGTTTCATCAGAAAGTTTATTAGTAAGTAAAATTCTAACAAGGGACTATTGGAGTAGGATCAGTGAATGGGTACTTAGAAGTATGATTTCACTTAATCCAGGCTGATACTACACATTGACCAGCTCAGAATTCAATTAAGGCAATTCATATTGGAGACTAAAATGTCTTATAGGAAAGTATATGCTTTCAAATGGTATTATTTATTAAACAGTTATAATGAAGTAAGTAGAATAGTTGCTATGATTTTGAATTTAAGAACAACATATTGGCTTGAACAATTTTATGGTCTGATAACTCTAAAATCATAGTATCACTTTAAAAATAGTATTACAATTCATAGTCTATGATAGAGACTGCTTATATATTTTACTATTATTTATTTCAGGGCCATTAAATGGAAAGATACATTTAAAACAGTAAAGATGAATTTTTAAAAATATTTTATTACTTATTTACAAGAAGAGAAAGAGAATGAGTACAAATGTATGGGCACACCAGGTCCTCTTGCCACTTCAAATTAACTCCAGATGAGTGTGACACTTCGTGCGTCTGGCGTTACATGGTTTCTACGGAATCAAACTCAAGCCATCAGGCATTGTAAGCAAGTGCCTTTAAGCGCTGAGCCATCTCTCCAGGTCTGTAGATGAATAGTAACTTATTGATACTGTCTTATCAAGAGATAAACTATTCAATTCAGACAGTCTGCACTTTTTAAAATTCACAACTACAGGAGTGACTTGGAATTTCTGTATGACTTTGGATGGCTTAGATAAGAACTTTTCATATTGAACTTTCAGTATGACCTCAAGGGTAAAACCCTAAGACAGGTAGACCTTGATAGTAGTCCTCAGAGTCCTGATGAATTATTGTGCTCTTCCAGTAGTCCCTGCTTAGAAAATGTAATATTTATTGCTCAGTGATTATCACTTGGGTTTGAAAATAAATGTCATGATGGCAAGTTATAATTTATTTGGGAAAAAGTCCGTTTTACTTTATAAACCTTTTGATATAAATATTGTGTTTCTCACAGTGACATATTAATATATAACATATAATATAATAAAATATATAATTCCTCTTTATACTGATGTCAAATGAGAGCAGCTGGTGACCCTATGCATGATAACACAGCTCCATCAATGACATTTTCTGCCACAATACACTTAATTCATAGTAAGAGAAAACCTTCATCTAGTTAATTTCAGTTTAACAAGGAAATGGGTTATTTTGTGTTAGCCTTCATAAAGAAACAGAGTTAAAGAATGTAAGCACTACTAGGAAAGAAGTTACTGAAAAAGAGAATATAAACACTGCCTCTATGGTGGAAAAAATGAAGCAGAAAAATGTTAGAATTAACTATGGAAATACCCCAATAAAATGTGTATTTTATTTTGAAGTTAAAGACCTTAGGTTTAATAATTCCAAACATTAGGTTAATTATAATGTTTATAACCCATTTTAAAATGCTTGTGATATTGAATAACTTTTCATTCATAAGTATCTGAAATAGGTTATAGGACTGATTTGATAATATTATGTTATCACAATTAGAGGTTATGAGAAAATTTCCACAAAGCAATTTACTTTGTTTAGAAGAAAATTCTTCCTCACCTATTTATAATAAATGCTGTGAATTAAGATAAAAAATTCTCTTTCTTTGTATGATTCTCTTTCTATTTTAGATTTTCATGTCTAAGAATAGCTTAATTGTCATAATTGGCCTAGGATAATAATATGAATAACTAGAAACACTTTAATAGATTTGAATTCAGCTTTCTTTCTTTCAGTGGTCCTTGATAAAATTGCTTAGTCTCTTTTACTGAAGATTATTCATAAAAGTAGATTTTGTTATAATTTTGTCCATAATTTATGTATTACATTAATTTATATATTTCTTATATATTATGATAGGTTGTTTTGAGCACTGATGGATAGAAACAAAAATATTAAAAGTATTAGGCCTGACACAGGTTAAGTGACTAAAGTATAGAATAAGCTTAGAAATGATACTGATAACCAGAGACAGCGATCTAGCGGTGGAGTGGGTCTGTGTAGACATTCCTGTCTTCTGCTCCATACTCATTGAATGGCACGTGTCAAAGCACAGGGATACATGTTTAACATACACAAGTTTGGTCCCATGTCAGATACATATCATCACACATAAATTAAAAGTGAGATAATCACTTTTGTTATATCATTTGCTCTCATTTTGAGTCTACTGTAGGAAAATCTTCTATAGACTATCATTTGTAATAAACATTAACATGAAGTGTCTGGGATACAATATAATTACCAAATTATACCCTTCAGTTCCATTAAAAAATCAACCCTTTTATAGAAAATAAGAAGAAAATAAAGGGGGCTGGAGAGATGGCTCAGCGGTTAAGGCACTTGCTTCCAGGGCCTAAGGCCCTGGTTTCAATTCCCCAGGACCCACATAAGCCAGACCCACAAGGTGGTGGCCTTGGTGCA
>PVHP010059450.1:0-10131 GCA_004024765.1 Zapus hudsonius
TTATGTAATTTAAATAGAATAATTTTATAATTTATGTAGTCAAAACAAATATAAGAGGTTATAGTCAAGGATTGAGTAGCAGCACTATGCACTGTGTTCATGGTAGGTGAAATAATTATAAGTATTTTAGGAATTGAGTAATGTGTATCCCCAGGAAATACCTAAGGTCTGCTAAATCAAGGAAGGAATAAACAGGATTTCAACATGGCACATTGGTGTCTCTACAGCAGTAACAAAGGGGTCTTTGCCAGAAAAAAATAATCAGATTTATAACTTCTCAATATATATGTGAAGAAACACACAGGATGGTATATTCTCCCCATGTTCCTGTCCAGCTTTGACTGGCAGGCAGCATATATCCTTTGTCCATCCCCAGAGCAATGACAGCTGATCTCGAGTTGCTGGGCTATCTGTTATGACTTGGTCCTCTGGGTTGGCCTCTGAAAGACACAGCAAGGAACATACATGGACGTTTTGCTTTAGGCATACAGGAATCTGCAAGAATCAAAAATAAAGGAGCTGGAGAGATGGCTCAGCAGTTGAAGGTCTGTGATCGCAAAGCTTAACAGTCCAGGTTTGATTTTTTTGTCCCAGCATACATAAAAAAAGTCCGATACAGAAAGTTGCCCATTGAATCTGGAGCTAGTTTGTGGTGACAAGATGCCCTGGCACGTCAGTACTCTCTCTGTCTCTGTCTCTGTCTCTGTCTCTGTCTCTGTCTGTCTGTCTGTCTGTCTGTCTGTCTATCTGTCTCTCTCTCTCTCTCTCTCTATATATATATATATATATATATATATATATATATATATAGAGAGAGAGAGAGAGAGAGAGAGACAGAGCAGTGGAGAAAAAAAAGGCTTGAAAAATGGAGTAATAGAGCCGGATGCTAAAGTAAGCCAGCCTGTTCCACCACTGATGAAGTTTCCCCTGGATTCTGTAAGCATGAAGTAACCCTTCCCTTCCAAAGGCTGCTTCTGGTTCAGTGTTTGTACCAGCAATCAGAAAGTAACTGCAACAGTCAGCTTACGTAGCCAGGAGGCTCTTTTTATTTCTACAAATGAAATGAAATAGTTGAGCAATATATGCCTTCATTTGTAAGAGCTTTAAACTATAAATATATAGCCCTCATTTCTCTTTTTTTCCAGAAAAACTTCTTTGTTTCAGGATAGTTCTTCTATATATGCACTCTATAAAAAAAATTAAGTGATTTTTTTTTCAAATCCCTTGCCCAAATCAAGACACATATCAAGATCTTCATGGAAACTTAGCAGTAAGTGACTTTGGAAACACTACCTGGCTTCATTCTTCATATAAATAAGATGTAGAAACACAGTATGCACTTCATATGATTAAATGAAAGATTCCATGCAAAGAATTTTGAATATACCTCATAATTAAGTATAATCTCAATAAGATATTAGCTACAGCTTTACAATTTATTAAGATTCTTATCATAATTATTGGATCAGAAAGACCCAATGCAACATATCAACATGTGTTTCTTGTTTGACTTCATTCCAAGATACGAGTGTGGAGTTCCTTAAGTGGATACCATGAGCAAGTATATTTGGACATAGTTGCCTTTTGTAAAAAAGTATGATATGTAGTTAAAAGTGACAGTTAGTGATTTATGATCACATTACCAAAACATGATACCTAATTAGTTCAAGTCAGAGAATTTTGGCAAAGGAAAAATACAAAGAGAAGAAATAAGAGAGGTAACAATTGGAGAAAGAAAAAGTGAAGGCGGGAAGGAGGAGATGGAGGGAGTGAAGGAGAGGTGATGTTTCAAATTACTAAATAATCAAAGTACAATGTCTTCTCCATATGTTGGAACCCAGTGTTTTCTTTTAGCTAACATAATAGGATTGCTATCTCTTTGGGTGGCTAGAGCTCTATGTAGCTGGCATTATTCATCCCTTTTTTGCTTAGCAATTCATTTTCGTGACAATTACAACAGGCTTTTCTACTTTCTGAGTTCTGTCCCAAACTGCCATGGGCTGAAAACTTCTGTGTAAAAATGTGGGTAGGACCAGGGTTCCTTTACAATAGTGGTGTTAGGAGACAGCTGTTGAGCTTTATAAGTGTTCCCTCCCCTTCTTAAAAAAAAAACAACAATAAAAAAGAAAGGAGGAAAGAAACAGAGAAAGATGTGAGATTAAATACTAGAAGTTTGAGTAAACAGTGATTGAGGGAGCAGCTATGGAATCAGGGAAGCCTCCAGCCCAAGCCCTCCACACAATGCAGAGTCCTTTGGAGAAAGGGACGCTGAAGAAGAAAATCAGCAATGCATCATCAGGGTGCATTTTATGCTTTGAAAACCAAAACTGGTGTATTTATAAGAACTTCTTTAAGAGAGAAAGGGGGACATGGATCTGTGGGTAATTTTATGCTTTCCATACAACATTGACTACGTGAGTTTTCATCTCCAGACCTCACATATAAGCTGGAAGTTATGGAGAACTTCTAGAATCCCAGGGTACTCACAGCAGGAGAAAACGAGAAAATTTCCCAGAACCTCGAGATAGGACCTGTGGGCAAAAATAAGAGAACTGACCCAAAAGATTGTCCATTGAATACAACATACCCCTGCACATTTAATATGGCTTGTGCCTGCAGCCCTGCATGCCACACCAAATAAATATTTTTTAAAGAATAAAACCAAAATGAAAGAATATAGAATTGTAGATATCTTAAGAACTGGATGATGGTGTGGGCCTATCATTCCAACACTTAGGATACAAAGGCGGGAAGATGGTGAATTTGAAATGAACTTGGGCTACACCAAGACTCTGCCAACAATACATCAAAACACAAACCCCTAAAACAAAAGGAAGCAAATTTCAAGAAATTCATTAAAGTATTGGTTCAGTAACACAGCAAACTTCCCTAAAGCTTAGAACTGATCTTAGCAAGCAACGGAAGGAGGACATTTTGCTTAGCAGACAGGATAGAATACGGGGTTCAATAAACCACCAGTATCTGCTTGGGCTCAACCAGGAGATTAGAAGGAGCGCCCCGTGGCATAGCATCCATAAACTGGCAGATAAACAGTATGAAGATAATGGCCTATAAAATATGAAGGCAAATGCCTAAATTTGGGGGTCATTACAGTATCAAACATGGTGATCAGGAAGAGAATCTTGTTAGCTAGTTTCCTTTGATAAATGTAACCATTTTCATCACTCTTTCTGTGGAGCCAGAATTGCTCAGCTGTGAATTTTATGTCAAATTCAATATAGGAGATGTGTGTGTGTGTGTGTGTGTGTGTGTGTGTGTGCACATGTGCGCAAGTCTGTGGGAAGAGATTTGCTTTATTTTTGTTTTTGTGCTCTTTCTTTGCTTTGTTTGAGACAGAATCTTCCTGTGTCATCCCTACTGGCTTCCAAATCATGGTCATCCTCACCTCTCAGCCTCCCAAGTGCTCAGACCACAGACATGAGTAACATCCCTAGGTGTCTATATTTTATCACATAAAATCCCCTTGACCGTAACATACAACGTGTCATCTAGTGTTCTGCTAAAGATAGATAGACAGACAGAGAATAGGATTCTATACTTGATTCCTGTAAAACTGTCCAAAACCTTCCACAATCCCAGGATGAATTTGAATGAAACACAGAGTTCCATTGGGATGCATGAAGGAAGCTTGTTCATTTCACCCTTGATATTGAAGAGGTTGGAGCTGGGGAGGGTTTCACTTGACAAGTTGAAGCGCTCCTTACGTCACCTTTGCAGGCATGTTGTCTGTATGCACAGTGCTTGCCTGGTCCACAATTCACAGCAGGAGATTTAAGCTGAAGTGGCATCAGATCAATTGTGCCCCTAAATGACCAGCAAGAACAAACCCAAACATTTCCTGGAAAGAAACATGGAGGTTCAGATCAGGAAAGAAGCCGCGAGAAGGATCATATGTGAGGGCGATGCTGATGAAAGCTGCAGATGTGAACGTGTCTGAGGAAATCAGGCAGCTCGTGGAAAGTGAATAATGAGAAGATAGTCAAGTTCCTTTCAATAATGAAAGAAAACTAACACAAGGTAACAGCAGAGATTTACAGTTCCAAGTGATGATTAGTATTATTATTCCCTGAGGACATATGCCTAATTAATAGGATGTAGAGAAAATCGAAGGTCCCAGTGTTTTGTTTTGTTTTTTTTTAGAACAAAACTCCTTTATTTATTTATTTATATTTATTTATTTATTTATTTTTCCTGTGGCCACTGGAACAACTTACAGGGAGGAGCTATAGTCGTTTAAGTTAAAAATATATGAAATGCATATAATTGGGATCCAATCCTAGAACATGAACAATGAGGGAAAATGCAGTAGAAAAATTGAATAATTCACAAACTGTCGAAGAAGAAGAAACACGAGTGGTCAGAGAATAACTGCATCTTAAAAGGAATCAGGAAAATCTCATTAAAACCCTAACACTGCTTGGGTTACATAGAAGACTCACTATGCCTACGTAGGTCCCGTTTTATAATCGTGTCAGAAATCGAAGATATTTCCATCGGGTGTGTTGCATGTCGCAGTGTGAGGCATGCTATGCTATGACAGTTGTTCAGCTTGATTCATGCCTTAGGAGGGGAAGCAGAGTGAGCAGGGTCTTCCGCTTCTAGTCCCAACTGTCACAGTTGAGGCCACAAACTGGACTTCAGTAATCTCAGCTGGTAAGTGATGACACTACTCTACATGCAACCCCAACTCTGAAATTTATTAAGAAAGAGATGGCATGTTCTCACTACCTGAAATTCAAATTTAATTTGAATTTGCAAATACCTGAAATTCAATTTAAAAAATGAAAATCGTTTCTTGCTTTTTAATCTCAGCTGTCATATTTTGAATATCGACATTTTCCTTGCTAATTAGTTCAACTCTAGAAGTGTTATAACTGCTATTATTATTATCATCATTATTATTTGAAGTACTGTTCTTCTCTTTCCTCAGTCAATAAGAAGCACCAAGGTTGCCTGAGGTTGTGCAAACTTTACCCACAGCGGCGCTGTTGACAGCAAGAAGGGCAAGAGAATGTCTCCCTGTGGTATGAATGGGAGGGCTTTCTTAATAACACTAATTAGGGGCATCCTATCATGCCAGAGAAACCAAAGGCTGCCACCATCATCTCATAGGGATTGCAATGTCCATCCTAACCCGGCAGAGTAAGGACTGACGCTGGAGAATGCCGATATCCTGGCTCTTTGCTCAAACTCGGGAGATGATTGGTCTTTCATCATGTAATCGTCCAATTTTTCGATAAACTAAGCCTTGCTTTTAAAATTCATCTCTCCCTATTTACCAATACCTTGCTACTTTATTTATTAGGTTTGTCACTAAGCTCTGTTTTGCATAGACTGGTACTTGTTCATGCATGCCTTATGAATATAGAAATTAGCATCTCATTTCCGTGATAATGAGGCCAATGATAAACAGCTGTTTGGTTGCCATGTAGGGCAAGATTTCCACCCAAGTAACTTATCTGCCACACACAATAGCTGCGAAATTATTTGTCACACTATCAATTATACACCAACAACAATAGAAAATAAACTTTTCTTTCACAAATTTGCTTTCATTGTAATTAAGATCCAAATCCATGCTCTGCTTTTGGGAGGAGAAAAAAAACCCTGATAGTGTAGTGTTGTCTAACAATCTTGATAAGTGTACATTTTTAGTTTGGCTTTCATATGGCTCTGGTAGTTCAAATATTTCACATTGTGCATTCTGCTATAAATGATTTCTTCCAACATGTCATTTTTTTATATATAAAAAAATCCTCTCTTGTTTCTGTTTCATTATGTTAGGAAACATGGCATATATTGATCATTGAGAAATTCTCAAGTTTCCCATTCTGCTCCCTAGTTTCTGTCTTTTACAAGGGCTTTGAACTTCTCTTCCTTGTTAGAGGTAAGAGGATCCACTGAGAGAAATCATCTAAGAGCCGTAAGGAGAGTCATGAGAGCCAGGAAAATGCTTTTTTAATTCTTTCGGCAAGGCCCAAACTATATATATTTCTAAAACAAGGGGTGTTTCCCTTCAGTTCACATAGATTGAAAACTGGAGGTGTAATTAAGCAAGAGAGACAAAGAGATAAACTTGACTTTCTAATAAAAAATAAAAATAAAAAACAAAAAGAACTTGGTGCTCTCCTCACAGCAAAGTCATGGAACATAATTTGAAACTTCAGTTAGCTTCCTGTAGAGAAAGATAACAACTGACAAACTAATGGGTAATCAATGGCCATGTGCTTCAGAAAAGAGGCACCCCACAGAATTCCCTGGAAATTCATGCACTCCATGGGGGGAACTGGGAAATGTCTTAAGACTACCCAAGGGAACCCACCTTTCTTAATAGGTAATGAAGGTCTGAGGGGCTCTCTTTTTGCTAATGAAGGCCTGGAGATGAAATGCTGTCTTCATTTAATTTCCTTCTGCTGTTCTCTGAACTTCTATATTAAAAACAATCTTCCCCCATGATTTCTGGTGCTGTAGTGGGGTATAGTTTATGTGAAAGTAAATCTGGAAAGATTACCTTTCAAAACTGCCAGATGCCTCTCATTTTCTGGTAGAAATCTGGATTCCAGGTCTGTAATGATATTTCCTGCTGTGCTCAACACTCAGTCAGAACGTATACTTCTTGTAGGCAATGTAAGAGTTCCAAGGCTAACCAGGCAGTTAGGTTTATAATATATATATACATATTGCAGTCCAGCTAGGGGGCATGCATTTAAATTCTGGGCCCCCCAAGCTAAACTTCAGAAGGGGGTCTTTGTTAATTTTAGACCTACAGTTCTGTCCCCTTCTTTTGTCAACTGCTCCATGTGATGCAGTTTATGATTTTATTTATACCGATGAATAAAACATACCCTTTGAAAAAAGAAAACAAAATTATTGCATTAGGGATACAGGAATGCATGGGTTCTCATTGCCCTTGGCTTTCCCACATTTCTCTCTTCACCAGGTTTGAAACATTTTAAAGTCCTCTTCCCTCTCTACCTTAATCCATTTTGCTGTTCTTTGTATGGTGTACTGGTTCATAGTCGATACTTTGGAGCCCTGGAGTGATCAAGATTGGGATGCCAGCTCACTTGTTTTAAAGTCGTTGGACCTTACTATGAAAAATTTAATTTCTCATCTATGAAATGGGACTAATAGCAGCCTATGCTTCCTAGGATTCCTGCTCAGAGTAGATGAGATAATGCACAGACTCCTCAAAGCCCCTTAATCAGGCTGTGAAAACTCTTTTCCCTAACTGGAGGACTGTGTTCTGAGTTCAAAGCATGATGGGTATGGAGCAAGGAGATGGTGATCCTGGATATGTGGTTTCAAATTCTTCCTCCAAGCTACACTTGTGTCATCCCACAAATTGCTCCACATCTCTATGACTCATTCTTTTATTTCTGAAATCGAAACCGTAATATTTCCTGTTACCCAAAGTTATTGAGAACACTAGAAGACTTAATGGTTGGCAACTTAAATAAATCCATTAAAATATTTGGTCCATCATCTCCCCCATCTCAATATGGTCCAGGTTTCCTCCCTACATCCCTCTAGAGCCTATGTATTTCTATGGTTTTCTTATTTGTTTTAGAACACACAAACAGTCTCCTTCTGTACAGGGAAACATAACAATGCTGTCACCTGAAGGGAAGGTACCCCATGACACAAACTGGCCATTTAAAGCAAGCAAAGCAGGGTGGGGACTATGCAGTAGTGCGTGACTGGTGTTCTATCAGCTGCTGAATGCTGGAATTTTTCCCTAATTCTTTCAGATGCTCCTACCTTATAAAGTACTGTGCATATATAGTGCTGGTCTCTTAACTACTGGGGTGTTGCTTGTCGTACTTCCTGTATAGACACACTGGGCTGAAAGAGAAATCCAGTAAGCCATGTCCATTTCTTGGCTTATAACTTTCACTCAAAAAAATAAAAATCCTAGGGTTGGAGAGATTCCTCAGTGGTTAAGGTGCTTGCCTACAAAGTTTAAAGACCAGGATTTGATTTTTCAGAAGCCATGGAAAGCCAGTGATGCATGTTTCTAGAGATCTTTTGCAGTGGCTAGAGGTCCTGGCACGTCCATGCTCTCTGTCTCTCTCTCTCTCTCTCTCTCTCTCTCTCTCTCTCTCTCTCTCTCTCTCTCTCAATAAAAAATAAAATTCTCCTACATGTTGACATTCTGGTGTTAGTATCACTGGCATCTTCATGATTTATCTTATTTAAAGGACATGAAGCTTTTTCCTAACAAGCTGGACAACTCCAAATGACTCTGACACGTTGACCTCAAAGCCACTGGGACCCTGAGTATTTCCTAGAAAGGGCACTTATTTGGGGGGTAATATTAAGAAAATTGGATGGTATGAATCTGAAAATTGGTTGCAAATATCTGGAAAACAAAGATGCTCACCTGTGATATTGGATGTTATTCCTCCTCTAGTGACTCATCTCTGAGAGTAAATTATAACCATGGAAGCATCTAGCATCAGAGTGATACTTCCATCACTCAAATACTTGACATTGGTTTTATTTTTTAATTTCTGTAAATGGATGTAAATGGTAGGCATTATCCACAAATATACTTAAGTGAACTTTTCTTAATTGGACTTTCAGGTTAGCGTAATTCTTATTTCAAGTAGTTACATCACTATTTTTTGCCTGTTTTCAATTTTGGTGAAATAAAATGTACTAAGTTGTTTTAAAAAATTGACAGCCAAGATGATACGCATTCATCTCACACCACCCAAGCCTGGATGACGATGATGACATGGACATCTGTCCTCTCATCCCTCTGAACCCTCTGAACCCTAGAGCATCTCACAGTCCACGAAAACTGCTCATCACAGACAAGAGAAATAGAAGTCCACCTTGCCACTTGCATACTTCCTTGTCATCAAACATACTCTGCCAGAATTCTGTTACCTGGTAGGCCATTGTGCAGCTGTAAGAATGGAACATGAACCCTTGGTACCCAATGGGGACAGTCACAATCTGATGTCCTAAGAGGAATGGGAAAGCGAACATCGTGGAAGACCAGCCATCTCTGCCCCAGCTCACTTGACTTCATAGTTCTGGTTCTAGGCTGTTAGCCATCCTTTGCTTTTGAATTGTTATCCAAGAAACGTGATCAACCTGACATCTGTTACTGAATCAAACTCAAAAGCTTGAATATTAAGCAGTACATAAATTAAACTGTGGATAATTTATCTTGCATTTATTGATTTTCAAAATTGATGTATAATACCTACCTTGCCCATTGGCTGACCCATTTGCTTCATATTGTTAGTAAAAGTGAACAAAATTAGCTAGTATTTGTCAATGTGTGCTTTATATTATGTAGTAGGATATATATATACATATATATATGTATGTATATGTATATATATATATGAACCCTTACAGCAATCCTTTGAAATAGATTTTATTAGTCTCATATGAAGGTAAAGCGTAAATTCAGGCTGAAGGGGTTGTGCCCTGTGCCTCAGCCACAGGGTTGGTGAGGGGCACCCCTGGGGCTGGAGTCCAGGGCCATTAAATTTCAACTTCCATTTAATAAACTCTATGTAAGGCTCTATTTTTAAAAAAATTCAACCATTGAAATGCAATCAAATCTTATAGAAAGACTTTTGACTTGCATTTATTTTGCTTATCTGATATATGTTCATTGTTGATGTTGATTTTAACTGCTTTGCTACAGAAAACGTGACATGTTAATATATGGTTGTTAAGAATGAGAGCATAAAAATGATCTCAGAGTTCCTCTCAGCCTTGCTGCTGTTATCATTAGCATGTTTTCCCCCCTAGATCCCCTAATAAATTAATAACATTCTTTTCCTGTCTTCTAATTTTCTAGCCATGGTCTAACTAGGCTAAGTTCGTCAATTCTGAAGGATGATCTCTAAGAGTCATTGAAAGAACCAGCGTGTATCACAAAGTCTAACAAGCAGAGCCACAAACCCTTTCAAAATCGTCTCCTGCATCATTCTGTTGTGTGCGAGTAGGGTCAGAGGAGTCTCGGGCTTCAAACTAAAAGGCTACGGAACATTCTAGTCAAGATGCTAACTTCTGGGATGACAGCTCTCAGCAATCCCTGTCTATGGGGGATGGCCTCAAAACCAAAGCTTGACCAATCAAATG
>PVHP010059892.1:0-17840 GCA_004024765.1 Zapus hudsonius
TATGCTAAGGGGTTTAAAGGAAAGGCTTAGTGTCATCAACTCCAAAGTTTTACCAGCCTTTCACGAAGGACTATCCAGTGCAATGCTTACAGACATTACACGGACAGTAGGAATCAGACTGCCTGGGTTCGAAGCCCAGCACTGTCACTTAGCAGGTTATGACCATAATCATTTTTAAACTCCTCTCTGCTTCATGATGTCATTTCAACGTGGGCATGACATTAATTTTTACCTCATTTGTAAGAGTGTTGCAAGGCTTAAACGACTTACTACAAACCACTGAGAACAGTGCCTGGCACGGACGTGCTAAGGTTTGTACATCTGCTAGTGTTGCTGCCAGTATTAATTTTATAGATTAATTAGTGCTAAAATTCATTATGAACCATATGGTACTATTTGTTTTCTAAAGATAACTGATTTCTTCCTACTTTAAAATACTATGTGTCATCGAAAATAAACCCTAAACAGATGCCATTTTATAAACCTTGTTTTCATACTAATATTTTCTTCTTCTTTTAGGCACGGAATGTTAACACTGGTGAATTAGCAGCAATTAAAGTAATAAAACTGGAACCAGGTAAATTATTTGAAATTTGATGTTTTTTATTCTTAGAATAACACAAGATTATTTTTATTTATTTATTTTGTCTTTTGATTTTTTTGAACCAGGGTCTTACCTATGATAGCACCTTAGAATGACTTAGAAGTGTGTATTTGTAGCCCAGGCTGGTTCCTCTTGCTTCAGCTTCCTCAGTCCTGGAATTGTAGGCATGCACCTTACTAAGGCGTGTTTTAATAATGTTTGGTTACCATTCTTTCATTTTCCCAAGATTTTATGGGAAAGAGAGCTGGCTATCTACTTTCCCTGCACCTCTTCAAGAGCAGCAAACATCATGATGTATGTCCCAGAAAAAATGCCTGATAACTGGGGGAGGAAAAGGAGCTCCTGAGGAGGTTCAGCTTTGTCCCATCGCCCAGGAGCTAACTGCAAAATGGTCCTGTGGTGAAGGGCAGTGAAGCACAGTGGTGAGAACCTGCCTGATATGAGGAGGTTGTGTTGTAGCTCCTTGTCTCCTGCTGCCCTGCTCTGTGAGCGTGGTGAGGAAGCAGCAGGCCTCGCTGGCTCCCAGCATGTGCACCATTGATGTCTCAGTAGTTACCTTCCAACTTGAGCTCATTGCAAAACCCCTCCAGACTAGACGACCGCTCTGCAGGCTCTGTGGGCTCCCTTCCTCCCCTCACATCTTTCCAAGCTACCTGCTCAGTCTTATCTTTTCTCAGAACCCCTTCCCACCTCTCCTACCTACCCTAACCAGGTATGTGTGGAAGTGTCTGGTTAGTGTGCCTTTAGGTTTTAGCTTCAATATGAACAGAAAGTCATTCAGACATTTTTCAAGGGTGGGCCAGCTTTGTCTGTAAAAGACTGAGTACGTTGTATTTTAGTTGTTTCAGGCCACATCTGGTCTCTGTGTGCAGCTTTCCTTCCCTCTGGCATGGGAAAGCAGCCGCTGGCTGTTAGAGTTTGCCTACCCTTGGTTCAGAAAACATACATTGATATGAAACTTGATTGATGAAGTGTGATCAACCACACTGAGATAGGAACAAAGAACACTTCAGTTACATGCATTTACAGATTTTGTAGCTCATAACATCACAAGGCAAGTTTGTTTATTTACTTTGGTCTTTAGAGGCAAGGACTCACTCTAGCCCATGCTGACCTGAATTTCCCTCTATAGCCCAGGCTGGCCTCATTCACAGCAATCCTGCGTTAGCCTCCCAAGTCCTGGGACTAAAGGCGTGGGCCACCACGACCAGCTGCAAAACAAGGTTTTCGTCCTTTTCCCTATTCTTCAGTATAAGAAAAAGATGTTTGAAGTTGTTGAAATATGAAGTACAAAAAGGAATTAAAGATTTGGCATTTACAGCAGTACCTTCAATTTCAATCAGTAAACGGATGATTCTTGACAAAATGGTTCTAGCCAGAAGTCACTGGTGTGGACATCATTCTCATTGAGCAAGCAGAACGGTTCTCTTCTCTCAAGAAGTCTCCCTTCCCCGCCTGGATGAGGAGGTGATGTCTCTTAAGATTGCAGAAGCAATCCTGACATTATAGTCTTGTCCTGTTTCCAGATTTGAGTCAAGTTTGTGCAGCTAGCACTGAGCTTAGGGCCTGACTCAGAGAACCCACTCAGTAGATCTTAAACATTCCTTACAGCATGAGAAACTTTTTTCTTTTTTGAGTAATCTTTTCTTTATTTGATAACAAAAATCTGTTCTTCAATGATGGTTTCATCATATCTCAGTAGGCTTTAGTATTATTTGGGTGAAATTAATTTTGAGAGTATGGGTTACCAATATGGCATAGAAAAAAAAACACACAAAAGATTTAGCTAAAATATTGAACTTTGATAATATGCATAGTGAAGACAATTCCACAGGAAACAATCTATTCTTAAGGAAGTTGCACCATCTCATACCATTTGGTAAATTACTATACAAAGGATTAAAATTTTTGATCAGAATTTCAAATTAAGATACTGATTATACACGTACAGTTTGCAAATCCTGTGATGAGTGATGTGAAAATGTGATGCAGATGTAAGTTGGCTTCTATTCCATTGTAATCCCTCCTGTCTTCAGCTCACTTGAGAAGCTGTTTAAAAATGTCACTGTCCCCTACCCACTGGGGTCCTTCCTCAGTGTCCATAGGTTAGGTGGTTCTGAACTGCACTTTTTCTTATCTTTTCTCCTTCTCCTCCTCCTCCTTCCTTTTCCCCTTCCCCTTCCCCGCCCCCTTCCCTTTCCGTTTCTCTTCCCTCCTCTCCCCTCCACTCCACTCCACTCCTCTTCCCCGTTGTGTGTGCGTTGTTGCTGAGGGGGGCAATGTCTTTGGATATTCTCCCCACCATGGCTCTTACAGAGCAGGAGAAACTTAAATTCTTATTGTTTGTCAGTTTTCTGATTCATGAACTGTTTGAGTTGTGATGCTGCTGATGTTGAACAAGTGTTTGATTTCATACATTGATCAATGTATTAGATGTAAAATATACAATTAAGTAAAAGGAGGAAAATAAAAGTCATGCATACTGTACCACCCAGAGATACCTAGGGTCATTTACATTTCTTTGTTTTAGCATCTGCCTATCTTGGGAGCGAGGTTTCCTCCTTGATGAGTTGAGCTGCACAGTTGAAAGCACACACTCTAAAGGCAGGTGGCTTTGGTTCTAGTCCGGATGTGACCTCAGGACGTAAGATTTCTGGACCTCTGCTTTTTCATCATTAAGATGGGGATGCTCATTACTGGTTTCCTCTTCAGAGGTTGCAGGGATTGAAATGGTAAATATTCCGAAAGCGTGGTCAGTGGCTCTGGCACAAGTCCTCCTAAGTCCTGATTGTAGTTAGTGGCTGGTGCTGCTTCTCCCCTGCTTGAGTTCAAGGAACGACTAGCCTTGTGCGCTCCTCACCCACATTTTTGCTCCAGTCAGATGGCAGACATCGGGTCATTTCCTGTTCTCACTCAGGATTCAGCGTGTCCAGTTAGATGATGAGAAATCAAAGGATGACCCAACCGAGAAGCCTGTGCCGCTGGCCGGGCAGTATGCTATTGCTGCCCCATGGGAAATCTCCCAGCGTTAAAGGGATATTTCCCCCAGTGACTCTGCAGTCCCTGTCAAGTATCTCTCCATACAGGGACATGCAATATTTGCATAACACCTCAAACGTGGAATCATTCCAGCTGGGGAATGAGGAGACGATGTTATGTCCACACCATAGAAACCTTTTAGCATCAGAAGAAACGACTGCTACGTGCTGTCACATACCTGAGCTAATCAATGCTACATGGAAGGAGCTAGACACGGGAGACGACATGTTCCATCGTCCTCTGGGTGAAGGTTCAGAGAAGGCAGATGGAAAGTGGACTCGTGGGCTGGTGCGTTGGTAGCAGAGGTTAATGGATGTGAGAAAACCCGAGCGGAGGAATTTAGATCTCCGGGACCCACGTAAGGAGACAGACGCTGTGTCTAGTCCCAGCACACAGAGGCAAGAAGGGAGAGACAGGAGACTCTCGTGAGCCAGCTGGCCTGCATTCATGGAGGTCAACGAGAGACCCTGCCGCTCAGCAGTGGAGGGTGAGGACTGACACTCGAAAATCATCCTCTCACTTCCACACATGCCCACATCCACACACATACATCAACAGAAAACATCTATAATAATGCTGCAAAATTTGGCAAAATTCACTTACAAGCATAATTGAATTTTATACTTGAAATGGACACACTATATGATGACCTTTAGATATGCCTTTAGCCAGGCATGGTGGACAATTCCATAATCATAGAAACTATGATTTTCAGTAATTGGAGTAGGCAAGAAATAAACAAGGAAATAAAAGTAACTACGCACTGGGCTGGGGATGTAGCTCAGTAGTAAAGCTCTTGTCTAACATATGCCAGACCCTGGATTTCATCCCAACACTGAAATATAAATAAATGTGTGAATACTTAAGTAAATAAACACAGACAAATAGATAAAATGGCTACAAACTAATTAGACCATAGAACCCTCTACCCACTGGTAACAGAACACATATTCTTCTTAAGAGCCTTTTCGTCGTTTTTCAGGATGCAAGTCTTATATTTCTTTTGTTAAATTTATATGTACGGTTTTTTTTTCAAGGTAGGATCTGGTTCTTGCTCAGGTTGACCTGGAATTCACTGTGTAGTTTCAGGGTGGCCTGGAACCCAGGGCAATCCTCCTCCTCTGCCTGCTGAGTGCTGGGATTAAAGGTGTGCACCACTGCTGTGCTAATTAGCATTCTTTTCTGTGACTAGTTAGTTGTCCAATGCCGGTCTAATGATTTGCTCTTCTAACTAGAATCATTTTCTTCATTTTTGGAATATCCTGTGTTCACGTGTAGAAACATGATTGATATTTTTTATGTTTCAACCTTGTGTATTACAAACTTGCTGAATTTATCAGTTCTCACAGGAGTTTTTTTTCCCCAGATTTTCTATGTACAAGATTATATAATCTACAAGTATAATTTTACTTGTTCCTTTCTGATTTAGATACCTCTTATTTCAAAAGAAAGGCAAAATTTTTGTAGTGAAACCGCAAAGCATTACTGAAACAACTAAAGGAGGTCTAAATAAGTGTTAAATTTACCATGTTAATACATTGGAAAAACATCATATTCTTAAGAAGGTAACATTCCCAAAGTTGATGATTTATTTATTTATTTATTTATTTATTTATTTATTTATTTATTTATTTATTTATTTGTAAGCATGGGGGGAGAGACAGGCCAAGAGAATGGGCCAGCCAGGGACGTGCAACCACTGCATAGGAACTCCAGACACATGCGCCACTTTGTGCATCTGGCTCTACGTGGGTCCTGGGGAATCGAACCCAGTTCCCAAGGCATTGCAGGCAAGCACCTTAACTGCTGAGCCATCTCTCCAGCCCAAAGTTGATGTTTTAAAACAGTGTCTATTAAAATCCTATTTGCAGAAATTGACAAGCTGATTCTCACAGTTACGTGGAAATGCATAAGGTCCAGAAAAGCCACCATGATCTTAAAGGAGAACAGTATTGAAAGAATTACTCTGTTTACTCTGCCCCATTGTAAAATCTGTAATGATCAGGACAATGTGGTACTGGCACAGAATAGACATCAATAACCAGGGCTGAGGAACATAAAGTAATTAGAAGCCTTATAAATTGCTAGTAGAAGGTGAAATATTATAACCACTTTGGAAAATAGTTTTTCAGTTCCTCAGAATTATTAGAGAGTGAGTTAACATATGACTCAGCATTTTTACTTCGAGTTAAAAGCTCATGTATGCACACACTGATGATATATAAATAACATGTAGCAAATCGTTATTATGGAATATTATGTATTAAAAAGGAATAAATACATGTACACCATGAATGAACCTTGAAATCTTCAAAAGCCACAAAGGTCCACAAAGGATATGATTTTGTTTAATGAAATGTCCATTAATAGACTAATCTGCAGACAGAAATTGGGTTAGTGGTTGTCTGAGGCTGGTGAAAAAGTAATGGAAATGGTCAAGACAAATGAGGATGAAAGTGTCTCCAAATTGACTGTAGTGATGGCTATCCAGCATGTAAGTCCATTAAAAACTAGTGCATGTGGATATGGATGTGTGTGTGTGTAAATTCATGGATGATTTCATCAAAGCTGTTACAGTAAAGCTTGTTGTCACATTTTTACTTAACGTTTCTGACAGGCTCTCTGGTGATAGGCATGGAAGCAATACTACTAGTTGGATTACCAACTGATTCCTTCTCAGCAGAAGGAAGGTGTTGTAGTCAGGGAGAAGGAGGAGGACAGAGATTTCCTTCCCTTTACCCATAGCCTTAGGGCCAGACTTGTTGACTTCCTGAGTCTCTTGAATTTCCCTCCTGCACTGCCTTCCCAGGAAGGGATGTTTGTTTCTAGTTTCTCTGAGCCTCCCTACATCCTGCCCCCTCCTGAGAGGGCCACCTTCCTGTAAACCTCAGAGACCCACCCAAGATTACTAAACAGGTCAAGTTGGCAACAAACAGCCATCACAGATGGGGAAACGACTTTCGTAGGACACTAGAAGTAGTTGAGGAAAATGCAAGAACCCCTAAAGAACTAAAGCTGATGTTTGGACCTTGGCATGATGTTTACACAGCCCTAATCCAGCACTGGGGAGGCTTAGGAGAATCCCAAGATGAAGAACTTTCAAGGCCACTCGAGCTGCACAAGGAGACCCTGTCTGAACAGAATGACAACTCCCCTTTCCCAAGTGGGTGATGAGTACTCACTTGCAGGTCAAGAGAGGAGCACTGAGCTAGGTTGTGGCTCACCTCCAGAGCACTTGCCCTGGTGCGGGATGTTGTCTGTAGTGTGCATGGCTGTGAAGGGCTAAAGTTTTACGTCAGTTACAGGTATTTCCCAACACCACAGGCTGTGAATTGAGTCTCTTCATCTCATTTTTGCATGGAACTTTCCTGACCCAGGAAATACTTTCGTCTTGCATAAAGAGTTTGGTTACTCTAGTTGTAAGATGCACTGTTAATTTGGTAACAACCTTTTTCTGTGTGTTTGAGGATCAGGGTGATGGGAAAAATATATACATAAGCTAACGGACAAAATGCCAAAAGTTAGGAAATGCCACTGAGTATTACATTAAAACTCTTCCCTGTTAGGCACTGCAATTACCAGCAACAAGACTTGGTTCACTTTTTAAAATGACTATTCTTTAAATTAGCACACAGAGTTTTAGATATTCCCGTGGCATTGTCAAACACAAGGTTTTAGTTGTTCTCCATCACCCTGTCATCTTCTCTACCTCCCGTCCTTGGATCTTCCTCACCTTGCTACTTACATGTCACATGGAAGACGTGGCTCTTGTCCTGAAAACTCACTGTCTCATAGTGACAATTTATTGAAAAGTTTGGCATTGTTTCCTCATAATGAAGGCATGATTCTCATTCCAAGTAACTGAGAAAGCCATCGGTAAGACTGCGGTGGTGCTGGAGGCCTCTCTGGACTGCTGATTCTGTGAGGACACCCTTAACAAGACGCCAGCGCCCGTCATTGTCTGGACTAGCAGGCACCCAGCAATCCTGTGCTGAGTAAATCCAGTTAATGAGGAAGGTGGGGATGAGCTAGTTTCAGCTGTGACATGGGTTGTTACTGGTAGCTAGCATTTATTCAAACGCATGTGCCAGGCCCCGTTCTAAGTGGGTCACGTGTATCCTTCTGGTTAAGACGACTCGAGTCCTATAAGTTTTAGTGCTTTGCCCTGATCAGTGTAGAGATGGGATTTGAACCCTGGCAGTCCGTTTCCAGAGCCATCTGTCAGCCCTCTCTGTGGTCAGTGGCGGTGGACCAGACTCAGCTCCTTCCCTCCCTGTGTGTGTTTCTCTAGAGCTAGGGAGTGACACATCTTCGGTGGTGGAGTCAGCAGTGAGCTGTGTGCCTTGCATGTATGGTAAGTGTGTAATTGAACTCCACTGGGGCCAAATACAAATGATTCTTTAACACCAGTGTATCTGTCTGGATTGGCTCTGGAGAAACTGATGCCCAATATATCAAAAGAAGCCAGCCAAACAAACCCCTTTTCTGAAGAGCAGCCTGCCATCAGTATAATGAGCAAGCTGTTCTTTGCCCGCCTGTCGGAGGACGGTGGAACAGGCTTGTTAGGTCACAAGGCTCTCCAGTACGTAAAGTTCCACGTGGCCATGTGTCCAGTGGACAATAGAGGAGATAAAGCCCACACTCAACAGGAAGCTGGTTTTCTTTAGAATAAGCAAACCTGTCTTTGAGTGTTCTGGTCGGCCATCTGGTTTGCTTGCTTGATGGCCGTTGAGAAGGTGTGTTCTGGAGAATTGTAGATTGAAGGATGAGAAATACAGCTGTGTGTAGTCTATCAGCAAGAATAAAGCTTCTCACTTTTCCTGGGAAATCCCATCACTTTGACAGAGAGAAATGTTTGTTTACAACCCAGATGCAGAGCTTCAGACAAGGAAATTCTGGGCACAGCCCCAACATCCATCTTCACTTTGTAGTTCATAGGAGAGAAGACTGTCTTCCATACTCCTGACTTTGGTGTGAGCCTACCACTCTGCTTCAGTCAATAAAGTGAATCAAAACCCAGACCCATGTCAAATGTGCTGTGTGGTGGTGGGTTCTTGGGGTCTCCCTGAGGAGGCAGAGACAGGAGGATCCCTGGGGCTCACTGGCCAGCCGTGCCAGCCTACTTGATGTCTCAGAAAGAGGTGGGCAATGTTCTTAATGAATGACACTCGAGATTGTCCTTGGGACCACAAGTCCACACTCCCTCATGTACTTAAAAACCCTGTATCATTTAAATCCACCTCAGCTCCACTTTCCTGTTATCCTGTAATCATTCTGGTTTTCCCATATTAGGTGAGATGGCCCAAAGTTCCTCTGCTGTGCAGTTTTCCTCATCTGTAGTGGGTTGCTGAACCTGATTTTGTAGATTCCTGGTCTGTTTCTTTGGTACTAAACCTGATTCAGCTAGAACCCTGTCAGCTCTAGAGAACCATTTTGAGTAGAACTTAGAGATCTATCAAGATGAGTGTTTAATCAGAACTGACTAGCAGAGTCGAGCTCACTTTATTTTCAAGTTCTGTTAACACTGTAGTGTAGTTCTCAAGTCTTAGGGATCTATAGTCAGAATTTTGAAGTTGTTTAATTAGTAATTGCTTACTTGCATCAGCGATTATTAAGATATAAAGGAAATCCAGACAGAATAGTAATTAATTAGGAGTAACTCATAAGAGAATGGATTTGAAAGGAGGAAGCCCATCCCAACACAGTTGGAATACACTGAGATTAATAAGTAGGGACTTTTACAGCAGGAAGATAGGTTCTTAGCTTTATTTCTTTAAGAGCAAATTTAAATTATAAAGTAAAATTTAAAAGTGTGACAAAGTATCAGTAAGACCTCATCCCACTATTTTCTGTGTATAAATTTCCAAAGTTGTATTTTATGAATTTTCTTTACTATCAGGTTTTGACATTCATTTTCTTCCCAAGAGAGAGGAGAGGCACTTTCTTCCTTTCTGTGTTTCATCATAGAGTCCTTAGGGAAAGGGCTTACCTAGCCCTGGCCCTGGCCCTGTTTCCCCTGTGTGCTTGGGCAGGTCCCTGGCCACCAGTTATTTACTTATTGTGCCTTGTTTGGATTGTCGTTATGACAGTGAACTTGCTTTATCTTTTATGGTAATATCTCCCAAGGTTGGTTCATTGCTTGCCCATTCTATAATAATAAGACCAAATTACAAAGTTGCAAACTGACAATACTGAATAGGCTACATATCTATACACTGAAAGCTAACAATGCTCAAACAGCAAAGCACTTTTTAATTTATCTGCAATTTCTTTCCCATTTCTAACCCTGTGTATTTGATCAGTGGTTTAACTTTAAGAGTGTTTAATAGTACTTAATTTGTTTTTAATGCCACAATATGGCATGAGAAACCTTGTTTGTTTTCTATAATCCAAGTTTAAACATTTCTCCTTACAAAACTTTAAACTTTTGTGAGACAAGGTCTCACATAGCCCAGCCTAGCCTTGAACTCACCATGTCTGAGCTGGCCTTGAACTCCAACATTTGCCTCCAAGTGCTGTGAGATTATGCATATGTGTCTCCAGGCCTGGCTGAGTTTCTTTCATTATTCTACTGAAATAACTTCAGATCTACCCTCCTAGCACATGTATGCATCAGTGTGCTGCTGTTAGCTTTGGGGAGACGGCTGTACAGTAGGCTTTTTATCTCATGAAACTGAAACTATCAGAACCTCGCCCCAATCCTTGGCAGTGACCATTCCACCTCGTTTTCACTAGTGTGGCCACTTAAAAGTCACAAATGGTTAAGTCACATATACCCATCACCCTTTGTCCTTATATTACTTATATTTTATAGTGTGTACGCGTGTGTACACACATGCCACGCATGCTCATGAAGGTCAGGGTCAACTTTGAGGTTTGTCCTTCCCTGTCCTCCTCATTTGAGGCAGGGTTTCTATTTCTGTATTCGTGCTCTGTTGTTGTTCTTTACCGTGCTTACCGTGAGCTTCTGGGAGCTTCTCCAGTTACTGCCAGCATCAGTGTGCTAGGATCCCAGAAGCCCCCGCCATAGCTTCCAGCTTTTTACGCGGGAGCTGGACATTGAACTTGAGTATTCCAATTTGAGTGACAAGCACTTTATCCACTGAGCCATCTTCTCAATCCTTTTGTTCACTTAAAAAATTATTGGAGAACTTTTAATATATGAACATAATTCAAATTGGTCATATTCCCATTGGGCTATCTGCTTCTGTCCCTTCTCCCCTGCCCCCCATTCCACTGAAAGCTGTGCTCAAATGCACAAGCCAGTCTTTGGGTGTGGGGGGTTGGACATTGACTCAGAGGACACCTTCACAGCCTATGGCTCTCACATTCTTTCTACTTCTTCTCCTGCAATGTTCCCTAAGCCTTGGAGGGTGTGCCATGAATAGCCCCTAGTGTTGAGCTCTGAGACCTCTAATCTTCTGCAGGAGTTTTGAGTCTCCTCGGTGTCTTTTCAATGGAATTATTTGCTTGGTTACTTTCATGGCTTTCAGATACTTGCTCCCTCTTGTAGGTTACCTTTCAGTGTTGCTTCCTTTTCTGTGCAGAGATGTGTGTGGGATACAACCTCACCTTGGTTCTGCTCTTGCTGCCAAAGGCCGTGTTAGGAGTGGTTTTGCCTGTGTTTTTAACGGGATCTTTATAGTTTCTAGTCTTGCATTGTTTTAATGTGTCTTGAGTTAATTTTTATGTATTTATTCTTCTGCAAGTGGATATCCAGTTCTCCCAGTATCTTTTCTTGAAGGATCACTCTTCCCCTGATGAGGAGTCTTGGTTTGCTTTGCCAAGATGTGGGTTAACCTCCAAGCTCTCTGCTCTCTTCCATGGATTTGTGTTTATGCCAGCCCCACAATTATTTTTGATTACTCTAAATAGGTCAAGTGTTTTGAAGTCAAGTCCTCCCACTTTGTCTCTTCAAGATTGTTTTGGCTATTTGGTATCATTTGTGGCTTGGTGCGGGATTTAGAGCGGTGTGTATATTTCTGCCAGAAATATCCTTGGGGTTGGAGTTGGGGTTAGGCTTGGGAATGGGCTGCATTGAACCTGTGGGTCACTCTGGGGAATGTGAGGATCTCAGCAGTGCTGGTCCTCAGCAGCGCTTCGTAGCTCTCTCCATATGACTTTGGCCTCCGAGGTTTAGCTGAATTCTTTTTGATGCCATTGCAATTGGGATTGTTTTCTGACTTTACCTTTGGGATTGTTTGTGGTGCTGAAACACGATTGTGCATTGGATTTTTTATCACACAGCTCTGCTTAATGTATTACTAGTTCTAGCAACTTCTTGTGGAACCTTTAGTTGTATTCCTGTGAGTAAAGTTAATTTTACATCTTCCTTTCTGATTTAGATGTCTTTTATTCCTTTTTCTTTTTTTCTGGCTTTAATATGATTGAAGATAGACAAAGAATCAGGTATGAAAATCTGTGTGTATCTATTCTAAAATGGAACTATTCATTTTAATGTAATATCTATCATTTATTTTTCCAGATTAAGTAGAAGTTTATGTTCAAAAATACTAATTGTGTTTCTTTGGTGTGTATGTGTTTGTGTGTGTGCTGCTGTGAGTGCCTGTATGTACATGTAGAAGCCAGAGGACAACCTCAGTCTCCACCCACCATTTTTGAGACCTTTTGGTCTTTCGTTGGCCAGAAGCTTGCCTGATAGTTTCTACTGACTATCCACTGGGTCTGCCTGTCGTTACTTCCCCAGTGCTGGAACTATATACACCAGACCTGGCTTTTTAAAACAGTGGCTTTGGGGGGTTCAAACTCAGGTCCTCATTCTTACAAGGCAAACACTTTACCAACTGAGCCCTAATTTGATTGCACTAATCCAGGGTTTCATTTGAGAGGTGATTCATAAGAAAAAGGATAAAGAAATTGTAAAGAGTTTATGAAGAGCAATTGTCAATTTGTATCTGAAAGGCAAAGAGGTGTGAGGGATTCTGTTGTGTAGCTTTCAGGGCAGTATCCATTCTGAACAACATTCCTGTCTTTGCCTTTGCTTCCACACATTTGACTTAAAGTACCTTTTATAAAAAGACTAAATACTAAATTAAAAGTACCTCTATTCCTGGTCATTGTTTGTATTCTACTAGTTTTAATGTTTTTATTTTATGGACAGTATTATGTGTGCACATAAAGTATTTTGATCCTGTTCTCCCTCATTCCCTTTCTTGTCTCCCTCCCACTTCTGCTGAACTCCTTCCCAAGTATCCACTTCTGCTTTGAGATTTATGTTTTTATTTTTATGATGCTGAGTTTAAGTTGTGTGCATGAACATGAGTAGGGTATTTACTGAAGCACGGGGATCTCGCCAGTAGCTACACCACTCAAGAACCCCTCTCCCCACCATTAAGTACTAAAGCTCCTCAGGGAGCTTCCTGAGCACCTTCCCATCTGTGACATTGTTGACAGCCCAGTCTTATGCAGGTAACTACAGCTGCTGTGAGTCACTTAGAGGGACAGAGTCTTTACTTGTCAAGCCACCCAAGCATTTCAGGCAACCTTTAGCATGAACAGTACAGGACGGCAGTCATTATATGACCTCAGGATAATGTTAGAACATAGTGGTAGCTTACCTTAGTAACATTTTATCTTCTTTAGGTTGTGGTCCAGTGCAAATGTTCAAGCCTGCACTGTAGCTTCCTGCCTCCCTTGTCACACTGATTCTGATTGGCCCGCTAGGATCATGCAGGGCAGCCTCCCATCTCAGGATCCTCAGTGTCCTCAAGTCTGCAGATCCCTTTGCACATAACCTTCACAGGTTTCAGGGGCAGACTTTTAGGGACCATTACTCAGTTGTCTTTTGGTAACCAAATGTAGTTAACATTTTTCAAACACTTAGTAAGTGTGTGTATATTCTGAGATACACGGTGTTAGTTTATATTTTTCTGCCTAGCTCTTGGGTCATTCACCATGTGCTCTCCTTGAAGGCAGGCTGCCTGTTTACCTCAGTGGGGTGGACGGTGAGTGTGAAGTCACTTTACTGTCCAAAAACTTAATCAAAAAGTTCTAGTCTCAAACCAGGCTCGGTAGCACTGTCTCTATTCTCAGTACTAAGGAGACTGAGTCAAGAGGATCATGAGTTTGAGGCCAGCCTGAGCTACATAGTGAACCCTGTCTCAACAAAAAATTCTACAGCCAGATGCACAAGGTGGCACATGCATCTGGAGTTTGTTTATAGTGACTGGACGCCCTGGCACGCCCATTCTTTCTCTTTCTCTTTCAAATAAATAAATAAATAAATTTTGAAAATTCTAATCTCCTAAAAATGAAATGTGATTTTGGGAGGATTTCTGGTTTAACCTTCTGCTCTCTAATATCCCAGATAAACATATTAAGAATTTGAGCTTATTAATTTTTCTATTTTGAAGAAAGTTCTTAAATCAACTATTGTTTATTTGGGTTACTAATGTATACTTTTTCCTACCTAGGTTTACATTTTTCAGTTACCTTTTAAAATTGAATATTTTGGAAGTTGTTTTTTTTTTTTTTGGATTTTTTCCCACTGAAATGTTGCATTCATCCTGTCCATTCTCATAAGCACATAGAGTTAACTTATAGAAAAAAAATAACTTGGACCATTAGCATTTCATGGGAAATAATGCTATTAAAGACTTAAAGTTGCTTAATAGAAATTAAAGGAGTAATAAATGACTTAAATGTCTAAATGGTATAAAAGGGGCTGCAGAGAGACGGCTTAGTTGTAAAAGGAGGCCCTGGTGCAATGCACCAGCACTCACGTAAAGCCTGATGCACATGGTGGTACATGTGTCTGGAGTTCCTATGCAGTGGCTGCAGGTCCTGGGATGTCTATGCCCTGGCCTGTTTCTCTCTCTCTTGCCCCCCTCCCCCCTCTCCCCCCTCTCCTCTCTCTTCCCTCTCTCTCCTCTCTCTCTCTCTGGGACGAAACAAGAACAAAAAAAGTCCAAAAGCTAATGTACTTGATTTATAGTCTTCAAGGAGAGGAGTTACATGGTCCAAGTTCATTCTGTCACATATGATGCTAAGGATGTAGAAATGAAAAAGGCATGGTCCTGCCCTAAAGGACTTGTGTTCCATTGAGGACAGATACACACAGACATAGATGTAGCATAAGGAGAACTGTGATATGTGCAAAGATTACTGTTCAGTGCTGATGTTGTACATTTTAAGTAAGAAGCTCCTACTGAAGGTGGGTGGCTCCAGTGATGCAGGAGTGTTGGTCATGCACAGGTGTATCTGTCTGTACCTGCAGTGGTCTTTAAGTGCCCTCTTTTTCCCTGTCTTCCTGAATATTTTCCACAGATGATCTTTATTCTGTAATAAGCACTAATGCCTGTCAGCCTGCCCTAGAAAGAGAGTTTCAGCCCTTGAAAGTCATGAACCTTGACCTTGTACAACTCTTTCACTGGATTGCAGGAAAGAATACTTCAGGTTGGCCAAACAGCAAAAGTCCAGATTCATTATATCCATGAAAACTGGCGTTAGTCCCATAGTCTCATTTATGACCTCATTATTTCTAACTTGGATTTCTTAATACACTGAAAATCAAGAATGCCAGCGGTGAGCAGTGAACTCTCAAGCACACAGTGGTCTTGTGAAGTTTAGAGTGTAACCATAAACACACCCGAAGTGCCTTGAGATTTCTGGTTTTGTGCTCACGCCATTATGGCCCATCTCGTCTCCATGACTTCCTGTGTAACTGGGGCAGGCTAGTGGAATCTCAGGTACATTTACAATGGGAAAATGCCAAGTACAGGATGTCTGGGTTTTCTGTAACAACCTCATTCTTAGGAGGTAAGCAGCCATGCATGGGCAAAGCGTTCTCTGTTTCCTTTGCCACTAGTATACGTTTCATCATAGTACTGAGAAGTTGAGTTAGTGCTACAGGCTCCTCTGGCTTCAGTGTGAGCACTTCACTTTCTTCTCCGCAGTCTCTGGCTGGTGCATCTGCATCACCTGCACTTCCCTTCTGTCCTGACAGTCCACCCACGGGATGCTGCTGCTGCTATAGGAGCACCAGGGCTTGTTTTGAAGAATCTGGGCAAGGAGGGTGCAGGAGACAGATGCCGATCCTCAGATCAGGCTCAGATAGAGGAGGGCGCAGGAGACAGATGTCGATCCTCAGATCAGGCTCAGATAGAGCGCCCAGCTGCATCCTACCCCTAAGCACAGGAGAGGTAACCCCCTGTGCTGGATGGAGTGCGGGCCTCCCAGCGCTGCAGAGCCTTTGCAAATGCACTTGACACAATTGGTGTCCTGGGGATCCTGCCCTAGCTTGAGAAGGAATCACCTTTCTGTGTTTAAATTAGAGTAAATGCTAGGATTGGAGGGAATGGGTATTTCCTAGTGAAAAATTATGCTGATGACACTTTTCAGGGCATAGTAGTACTTACAGTGAATGTTCACACTTACTCTGGGCCACACACACTTCTAAGCATTTTGCATGTAGTAATCCATTCAGAACTTAAGATAACTCTACGAGATAGGTTCTTTCTTTCCTGAGCAGGAAATTGGCATCAAAAGATCAAGTAACGTTTTCTTTTTTGAGAAGTGCACACACCTTAGGGAGGAACAGTTTGAATTTGAACCCAGAAAGTCTGAGACCAGAGTTGCTCCGTTTTCATCACAGTGCTGTACTTTCTCTCCAGTCAGTATTGATACTATCGTTAAAGCTAAAATCAATACCTGATTGCTTACATTTAGTTATTATTCTTGAACTATGTGGTACTTACTCATAATTATATACTGAAACTGAACTTGCTGACAAAATACTCACCATGCTTGTGTTTTATTCTAGGAGAAGATTTCGCAGTTGTGCAGCAAGAAATTATTATGATGAAAGACTGTAAACACCCAAATATTGTTGCTTATTTTGGAAGCTATCTCAGGTACGTTGTTTATTTCCCTTGTGAAACACAAGTCGTGTTCCTATCACCTAATTCATTAAAAAAATAAAATTAGCTTTAATGTCATGATTTGTAGCTTCTTTCGTGCTTTGAAGGTAGGATATTTTTACTAATGACCTATTGTGCTAATTCTGTAATCACATCATGTCTATTAAATTGGTAATTGTGGTGGTTTCATGAGGAAGCTGGCTTTTATGTGTAGTCTTCCTCTGGAAGACCAGAGATGAAACATACCCCCTGCTGTGCCTTCTTCCAGATGGAGAGGAATTCAGTCAGGAGTCTCTCTTCCTGTGATGTTTTATTCAGAAACTTGTTGTGAATTTTTTGTGTTTCTGGCATTAATTGCCTCATCCTGTTCCTTCATTCCAAAGGACTAGGAACGTAATTATTTCATTGGCATATTTTTCCAGGCCCTAAAGTGAACTTAGAAGAACTGTGAACTTTCATTGTTTTGTGTTGGTTTTGGAAGGAACAGCCACGTTCATTGGGTCATATTCCATAGAGGGCTCTCTTAAAGTTTAATCTTGTTTCTCTGTTCACATCTCTATGTAACTGTGAGTTTACCACTAGTTGTTTTTAAGGTTCTTCTAACAAGAAGATCGGAGAATGTGTTCCTGTGAGTTGCAGTATCAATCCTGTAGCTTGTTGCAGGCTCACTTTCTCATTATGACCCAGGTACAAAACACTTCTGAACACAGCCCAGTAGTGCAGTTACCTTATCAGCTTGAAGAAACACAATCACTTTCCTTTCTGTAGCTCTTTCCTCCTGTCCAGATTCCTCCCTTGGTCCTTAATTTTAGTCCAGACTCAATGAAATTTGGATAATAGACTCCCAAGAATTATGCTTCCACTGTGTTAGAGCTAGAAAGGACTGGGCAACCTTGTCCCCAGCCCACTCTTTTGCAAGAGGAGAACACAGGATTAAATAACTCCATCCTGTTGGCTCACTCCTGGTGCAGGAAGTGAGCCTGTCTCTGTGGTTCTCAGACTGGTGTCTTTCCAGCCCACCATGATGCTTAGCCTGGGAAAGCCAGACTTAGGTGCAAAGGGAACATGCGCTCTTGGATTCTCGTTGCCAACAATTATACAAAGAGAAGGAGTATAAACCCCCTCAGTTGTAGCTTTGTTCCACTTTCCTTTCTGTTGTTACAGCCTGTTATAACACAGCTATTCAAAAATTGAGGAAATCGCAAATGTGCTGTCCCAGTGATAAGCTTGCTCCTCAGGGATCACACTTAACTTAGGGATTTTTCTAGTAGATGCCTAGTATATAATTAAGTGCTGGAAGCCTGATTAGAGCAGATGGC
>PVHP010060877.1:0-10398 GCA_004024765.1 Zapus hudsonius
CAGCACTTGTCCTCGGTTTCTAGCTTACACTCTCCATCCCCTCTTGCACAAGGCTCCGTGAGCCTTGGAGGGGATGATACAGGTTTTATCCAAAATCAGGACACAGCAATCTTTTCCTTTGTGTAGTTTTTACTCTGCTGGGAGAGGCAAGCTCAGGGAAGCATGGATGAGAACAAAGGGTGAGAATAGAGACCTCAGAATCTGTCTTTAGTTCTGACATAACTTATAAGTTTAAAAAATATATTTTTCTATTCATTTTTAACATGTCCTTTTAACTTGGGTTTAGCTTCTAGAACTCTTATTTATTTATTTATTTTAATTTTTGGTTTTTTGAGGTAGGCTCTCACTGTAGCTCAGGAGGACCTGGAATTCACTCTGTAAGCTCAGGCTGGCCTCCAGCTCACAGCTACACTTCTACCTTGTCTCCTGAATGCTGGGATTCAAGGCATGTGCCACCATGCCCAGCTAGTTTATTTTTGATTACCAATTTTATCATTTTTTCTTTAGACATTTTGTACAATAAAAAGAGATGTCGTGTTTCCTATTGAGGGCAACATAAACTTGTCTTCCTTCACTCCTTTTATTTTCTTTTCAAGTATTTGCAAGTTAAATTAACAACCATTTTGAGTACCAAATGGCAGTACCCCAGTACTTCCTCCTTCCTTGGATTAGATACTGGGAGACCACCAGAAGAAAAAGATGGATTGTAAGGAAATTACCAAACTGGATGGTCAGAAACCAGAAAAAATCCTGAAGATTCAGAAATCATAATGCCTTCAAAAGTCCAAATGCAAACGAACAAACAAAAACAAGCAAACAAGAAACCAACACAGACAGTGACAGTGAAGTTTGTTGGCAGCCCTGGATACCACTTGGCTTGAGCAGTAAACACACCCTTTTCCTAACCCTCCATCTAGCAGCCTGTCCGAAGCCTGGGACAATCCCACCTGCACCGAGTTGCACACACCATGCTTAGCCAATGGAGTGAGTCTCTGCTCCCCTAAGGTCCTGTAGAAACACCACTTTTGTGGTCACTTCCTGTTCAGATGTGTTTCAAGATCTATCTGGGATCAGGACACAGCAAGGTAAACTGTGGTATCTAAGTCAACTTTTAGAAATAATCCCTGATTTCCCATCTTCTATGCACAATTGGATGTACATATGATTAAAATCAGATGCAGCCGGGCGTGGTGGCGCACGCCTTTAACCCCAGTGCTCGGGAGGCAGAGGTAGGAGGATCATCATGAGCTCAAGGCCACCCTGAGACTACGTAGTGAATTCCAGGTCAGCCTTGGCTAGAGTGAGACCCTGCCTGATCTCGTCTAAAATCAGATGCATCCCATCAAAGAACTTGCAGTGTATGGCCATACCACCCGGAACACACCCAGTCTTATCTGATCTCAGAAGCTAAGCAGGGTCAGCCTGGTTAGTACTTGGATGGGAGAACATGCATAGCAGAGAAAAGTTCAATAAGTAAATAAAAATATTCTTAATATATAAGACAACCACCCAAACTATGCTCCTTAGCAACTGACTTCTCTTTCTCATAGATTCCTTAAATTGAAGCCCCAGGCAATAGTTCAGTGTCCTTGAATGTTTCCTCACTCAGGTAGCCACCACCCCTCTTGGCAGTATATTCCAGTTTATACTATTGCTTTCTCTTAATAACATTTCTTGCTCTTTCCTTTGTGTGTGTATCTTTCTTGATTCTTTCAATAAGGCATCAAGAACCTGGAAACACCAGAGACCACAGGTAATATATTACTTGCTGACCCAACTTCAGGAGGTAAAATTCAACTTTACCAACATTAATTTAAAGGAACACTAAATTTTTCCAAGCTTCTCTTTCCTTTCCCAGTTAAGACCACTACTTTCCAGTCCTTTGTCACTTTGTCATTGGACTATCTGTGACTGAAGCCAGCTGAGCCGATCAGCTTGGCTGTGCCCGTCTCTTCTTCCTGGCCTGGCCCACTAGGGGCAAGGGGCATCTGTGGCTAGATACCCTCCACCAGCAGCTTCACCTTGGATGGTAATGATAATGAGGAGGAAGAAGGCGAAGGTGAGGTGATTGATAACAAGGTCATCTCTCCCGTTCCCCTGAATTGTTTCTGCCTCCGAAATAGAATCCAGCTCTACTATTGCCTCTTGGATTTTAAAAGGCTTTTCTCTTTCTCTTCTGTTTTTCATTGGTTTAACATGCATGTAAAATAACACTGCTATG
Source organism: Zapus hudsonius (assembly GCA_004024765.1). NCBI lineage: Eukaryota > Metazoa > Chordata > Mammalia > Rodentia > Dipodidae > Zapus > Zapus hudsonius. The sequence continues at coordinate 2,222 of PVHP010060877.1, forward strand.
TCCAGCTGTTGCTGGGAGTCCATGCTTTAATTGTTTCAATGGTTAGTATGCTTGCCTGCAGAGTGGACAGGCACCTAAAAGGGAAGCTATTATGTTGGAGGCCACATGAAACTTTGGAGAGGTGAAGAAGGAAAGCAGCTCTTCCTCCAACTCTGGCTAGAGGAAGCCAAGCTGCCCTCCCATGGCTGGAGAGCTCTCAGGTCACCTGCGCTAACCCACACCAACCCAGCTCAAACCAAAAATGATCAGTCACTGAAGAAATAAGAATTTTATGCCCCTACACACCGCCGACACACACCACACACCCTGCCCAGCAACCCCAGGGTGCCTTGTTCCAAACCTAACTAGGGAGCAAATTTTCTGGCAGGCACTTGCCAGGTGGGTATCAAGGTGATCTGACAATCCACCCAGCTAGGATACGGTAGGAGAAGAGGAGCAAGTAGGATTGCACCCTGACCCCCAGTGGTGCTGACAGCCAGAGAAGATCTCTGACCTCCAAATCATCTTACATCCAAGCCACCAGCCCAGAACCACTGGCACACACACAACCTCTGTAACTCATACACCTGTGCTTACAATGTTATCCCAACCCAACTAGAACCCAGAACAAAGCACTCACTGAATGCTACAAGAGCCTATATTGGCACCCTCATTAAGAAAATTAGACCTTTATCAAGAAATGGGAAGACCCCAACACACACACAAAAAAAACACAACACATCAAGCTAAGATTACCCCACCAAAGCCCCCTAGTCCCACAATAGAAGTTGCCACTGAAAATGTAGGGGAGACCACAGAATTATAATCCCAAAATAACAGTAAAATAACCTCAGGATGTAACTGCAATTAGACTCTGACCAAAATATTGGCTGAGTTGAAAGCAGTAAAAAACACATAAATGAAGCAAAACTCAATAACACAATGTTTGCCATCAGACTTAATTGAGGAAAATCAGAGTGACTTCAACAGAGCAATAAGTGAACTGAGGGTGAGACAGCAATGGGAGGAGCTCAGTAACCACCTGAGAAAGTTCAATGAGGACACAACCAAAGGCAAAAATGGATTCCAGGAAACATTAAAAAAACAAAACTAGACTTGAAACTGAAACTCAACAGAGATGGAGACTATGAAGCTTTCTTCATATGGCAGAAGCAATAAGTAGGGAATCCAAAAACTTTGATAAATTTAAAAAACCCTGGGAACAAAATAAGATGGAACTGTGGGATTCCTTAAAGAGACCAGGCATCAGAATCATGGGGATCCCAGAGGGAGAAGAAACCCAGGCCAAAGGCCTAGAGAACATATTCAACAAAATTATAGAAGAAAATTTTCCCATTTTTACAGCAGAAAGGCCGGTTCAGATACAAGAGGCCCAAAGAATGCCAAACAGAGAAGACCAAAGCAGGAACTCTCCAAGACATATCTTAGTTAAAATGCTAAAGCAGAAAGTGCTAAGAGCAGCAAGAGAGAAACAACTCATCACACATAGAGGCAACCCCATCAGACTTGCCTCAGACTTCTCACTGGAAACCATGAAGGCCAGAAGGGCCTGAAACAATGCTCTTCAAGGCCTAAAAAATTACAGCTCTGTATCCAGCAAAAAGTTTCCTCATAATAGATGGAGAAAGGAAAATATTCCATGATAAAAGCCAGCTCTACAAATACATGAAAGCAAAGTCAAACTTATAGAGATATCAGTAGATATTCCACACAAAAGAGTTAAACAGCCAACCTCAAGATCCCAACAGAGGATAATCACGATAACCAAAATTAGTGTGTTCATAATAACATATGAGGCATCAACACCCATTAACCCTCTACCATGGCATGGCTTAAAGCAAACAGGGTGGATCAGAAAAACCTTCCATCTGTTGCCTTCAAGAAATGCAACTCATCTCTAAAAACAGAAACCTCCTCAGGGTGAAAAGAGGGAAAATGATCTTTCAAGCAAATGGAAATACAAAACAAGTGGGTGTGACTACATTAATACCTAACAAAATAGACTAAAACAAAAGCAATTAAAAAGGACAATGAAGGACAGTTCTTTCTCATCAAGGGAGGATGTCACTATCATAAAAACAGGTGCACCTCAGTTCACAAAGCAAAACTTACTTAAAAAACAAAACAGGAACAAACTCCAATTCCATCATAGTTGGAGACTTTAATACACCACTATCACCTCTAGACAGATCATCCAAACAGAGGATCAGCAGGGAAATAATAGATCTCAACAACACCATAGATCCACCTGACCTAACAGACATCTACAGAACATTCCATCCCGTCTACTGAATATGCATTCTTCTATGCTGCCCATGGAAACTTCTCCAAAATAGACCACATATTAGGACATAAAACATGCCTCAATAAATTCAAGAAGATTGATGTATGTAGCCCCGTGCATCATTTTGGATCACACCATGTTAAAGCTGGAAGTTAACAATGGGAGAAACAACAGAAAATACATCAACTCTTGGAGACTGAACAGTATGCTATTAAACACCGAATGGGTCATTCAAGAAAACATCCAACACTTATGGGACACAATGAAGGCAGCCCTAAGGGGAAAATTCATAGCACTAAATGCCTTCATAACAAAGATAGAGAGATCCCAAATTGATAACCCAACCACCCACCTAAAGGTGTTGAAGAAACTAAACAATCCAACCCTAGAAGAAAAGAAATAATTAAGGCTAGAGCTGAGATCAATGAAATGGAAACTAAGAAAACAATTTTTAAAAATAGATGAAAAATAAAGAATATTGACAAACCCCTGGTCAATGTATTCAAAGGAAAAAAGAGAAGTCCCAAATCAACAAAATCAGAAATGAAAAGGGAGAGGTCACAACAGACACCAATTAAATTGGAAGAGTCATCAAATCATACTTCCAAACCTCTACTCCACAAAATTGGTGAACCTGGAAGAAATAGATGAGTTTCTGGACACCTACCACCTAACAAAACTAAACCCGGAGCTGATTAAAGCTCTGAAATAAACCTATTACACCCATTGAGATTGAAAATGTAAAAAAAAAATTAAATAAACATTCCTCAAAAGGAAAAGTAGAGGGCCTGATGTATTCTCAGCCAAATTCTACCAAACCTTGGTCACAGAACTGAAGCCACTCTTTCTGAAGCATTTTTGTGTAATAGGAGGGTTCCAGGCCCAGCCGTGCTATCTATGCATACACAATAAATTTATGTATGTGTGTGTGCATGCGTAAGTGTGTACGGGAAAGGTGAGTGTCAGGACCTCTTTCTAAGTGCTGGGAATCAAATCCAGACTGGCAGACTTTGCAAGAAAGCAAATGCCTTCAACCACTAAGCCGTCTCTCTAACCCCCTTTCCTTCTTTTTAAATCGACAGTTTCTTCCATGTACATAGTGTATTTTGATCATCATCTTTTCCCATTTCTCTATTGTCCTTTCTCCCATGACCCTTTCACTGAACCCTTTCTTTCTAACAGAAAACTATTTTCGTTCATTTACGTGAGTATGGTGAGAGGTCCTGTGCCCCCACTCTCCCCAGCTGATCTCTCTTTCTCTTTATTGGCTTGCAAATGCCTGAAAATATTTTTTAAGAAGACTAGCTCAAAATAATGAGGATTCTTAAAATATTTACTTATTTGTTTAAGAGGGGGTGGAGATGAGTGGGCCAGCACCTCTTGCTGTTGCAAACAAACTCCAGACACGTGTGCAGCTTTGTGCATCTAGCTTTACGTGAGTACTGAGGAATCAAACCTAGGCCATCGGGCTTTGCGAGGAAGCACCTTAATCTCTGAATTCTCTCTGCAGCCCAAGAATAAGGGTTTTGTGTTTTATCTCTTACTGAAAAAAGCATCTATATTTTGGTGATTAGATTTTATGCAAATGCTAATTTTATACATTTTTCCATTGGCATAAAGCGGTCACAAGTCAGAGGGTGGGAAATGGCTCAGCAGTTAAAGATGCTTGCTTGCGAAACTTGTTTATGCAAGCTTGATCCTCCTTAGCACCCATGTAAAGCTGGATGCATGCTTGCTGGCCAGCTAAGAGACCCTGTCTCAGGTGAGGTGGAAGCAGAATCTAGGCACTTGAATTCTGACCTTCACACATGCACTGTGGTGTCTATGCATACACAAGCGCACATGTGCACCTGAACAAATAATTTTAAAATGTGTTAAAGCCTTCACTAGTCAAATAAGCATTGCCACAAAAGTATCAAGAATTCTATTAAAATTATTCTTACTCAGAACATTCCTGTTCAAACACTAATATTTGAATTGCTAGTATTTAAATGTAAAATTCAGCCCATCATGCAAAAGTTCTTTTATGTCTATAATCTTCAATCTTCTAGACTGATGATTAAATAAACAGATGATACCAATTGTCAAAACCAACTAAAGCTTTCGGTTTCCTCAGCCAAACACACTTATTATTTCTTCTAAAACTAAGGTCTACCCCTTCTGAAACCATTCATTGTCTTCTTGAAAAATAAGTACAGAATATCCTTAAAAACTAAGTAAAAGCTATATTAGCCATCTTTATTAAAGAGAGAAATATATACTACTGCAAGAGACTTTTAAGCATGACAACTAAAAATTCCGAGTTTATGGAGCATTTCCACAGTGAGATCCTGAAAAAGGAAAAACTAGAAGAATAAAAGCTAAAGATCAGAAAAAGACACCCTATCAAAGACTATCAGGCACTTCCTACCACCTCTCGAACTACAAAACTTCATGCCATAAACTCTTGGGTTCATATTTGTCACCTCAGTCTTTTTTTTTAATAATTTTTTTAAATATTTTATTTATTCATTTTCAAGCAGAGAGAGAGAGAGAGAGAGAGAGAGAGAGAGAGAGAGAGAGAGAGAGAAAGGACACCAGGGCCACCACCTTGTGGATCTGGCTTATGTGGGACCTGGGGAATTGAACCCGGGGCCTTAGGCACTGGAGGCAAGTGCCTTAACCGCTGAGCCATCACTCCAGCCCTGTCACCTCAGTCTTATCCAAATTTCTGAGAACACACCATCATGGACCTCAGAAAAGCTGGGTGGTGGTCCTCTTCAACTGTACAGACACTTGGAGACTCCCAAGTAACTAACTCAAAGCTCTTCTAAAAACACCCTCACTTTTATTTCTCAAATCCTTTTAATTATTGATAATATATATTTGGAACTTTCTTGGGTATGTTCTTAGGTGATAATCTTTGTTTTCGTGAAGCTGCAAACCAGGATGATATGTGCTCTTGCATTAATGGCTGTTCACTTATCTAGACCTCCTCCTTTATAAGCAACACTAAGAAGACTGTAGACATGAGACAGGAGCTGAGTGTATATATATTCAGTCTAGTTGAGGAATCTGATGACACATGGTTGGTTAGGATGCCTTTTAATGTGCTGCCTTCATTTCTTTAGAACCTGCTGTGTTCTTGATTATTTTAACATTCTTATTATGTGTTACATGTAAATGTCATGTCAATTATAGGGGACAAAAAGAGAAAATCACACCCAGATTGTTAGGGCCACTTGATTTGATGGGACCAGACATTTTTTTGTAAATGGCTTTCTTTATTTCTTTCTCCTCTGGCCTGCCTTCCCGCCTACTCCACCTCATCAGATCCTTTCGGTGAGCCTTCCTGGCACTGTTTGGTCTCCTCCTCTTCCTTCTTTCTGTCCCTCTCCTTCCCTCCCTCCCTCTCTCCCATTCTCTGTCTCTGTCTCTGTCTCCTTTCATCCCCCTCCCTCTCTCCCTCCTTCTCTCCTCTCCCTCTCTCTCCCTCTCTCCCTCCTTCTCTCCTTCTCTCCCTCTCTCTCCCTCTCTCCCTCCTTCTCTCCTTCTCTCCCTCTCTCTCCCCCTCTCCCTCCCTGTGGTCTATGGATGATTACATTGTATACTAACATCCTGGCTCATCCACACAGCTGGTTGGACAGATTCTTGGGACAATGGTGAACCAATGAGAGGAAGCACTCTTGGGAGACACTTGCAGTGAAGACCTCATTTATTAGGTGGAGAAAAGTTGTTTTTATTTAGAAGGAAAAGGAGAGGCAGGGGCATAAGTGGCAAGGGGATTGGCAGGGCAGGGAGGTCTGTGGATGTCTCATGGAAGGATTATTAGAGGCCAGCAACCTGTCTATGTCTGGTTTGCATAGATAAGTTGGGGGGACTTTCTCAGCCCCAGGTGGCGGGAGTTACGTGACTTTAGGCATGTGGTGGCTGCAGAGGAGCTGTGACCTTCAAACTCTCTCATTGCCTGGGCTCGTTATTACCTTATAGCTGAAGTATGTGAACTCCAGTCAACTCGGGCCTTGAAGTGTCTGGACTTCCCAGGTGGCTAGAGGTCTGGGAGGGAAGGAGACAGACAAACTCCTGCCGGTCTCAGGATGAGATAATCGGGGTTTCAGGACAGTCTCAACTTTCCTTTAACCCTGTGTTCTCCACGCCTCTCAGCAGGGTCACACACCTCCCAGTCCCCTTCTCTCTCTCCCTCCCCCTTTCCCTCCCTTTCACTCCCCCACCCTCTCTCTTGTTCTGAACTGTAACCATGTTTGCCTGCTGGAAGTGCAGTTCCAAACCTGTGGTTCTTATGGCCTCAGCCCACCTTCAGATTCCACTGGCTTTCTCTTTGTGACCCTTGGGCTCCACCTTCAGGGTGTCCAACATGACTCCCTTTCCAGAGAAATCTGCCTGTGACCAACAGCCCCATGGTAAGGCACACTGGGTGGGCCTACATTTTCTGGTGATGATAGCGAAGGCTATATTAATGGTTCTTTATGTCTGTGTACAACTTCCCCCAGGGAGGCAAAGAAAAAATGTGTCACTTTTAAATTCCAACTGCTAATAATTACCCTGTTTCTAAGGTAGAAGTTTTTTTAAGACTAGCCATACCATTGAAAACACAGATTTTAGATTAAAGATGGTTTATTGCTATGAAAGAAATGATCCAGATTACAATTTGACTTTAAAACTGATGAGTGATCAATTGGAAAGCTACAAAATCATTATTTTTATAGATAAGGATATATATACATATCCTTACACGTGTTCATGTTCTCTTCATGTAGTCTGTCTTTATGTGACAGACTTTATGTTCAAAGTCTACATAACTAAATCTATGTCCATTAGTGTTCTGATTTTAAAATGTGTACATGTACATGGATGTATTTTTAAGACAATTTTAAATGGATAAAACATGTTTACAATATATTTAAAATCATTTTTGTGCTTTTGTAAAATACTTGCTTGTGCTTACTGTAATGGTGCACAGATTTTTTAAGGGTGAACAAAACGCCAAACTTCAGTCCTACAGATTCAATTAAAAGGTCAAGATTTTAGAAGCTTTCTTTAAATGACTTCAATCTTTAACAAATTAAAATATTTTACCTATAACTATCACTGATAGGTGTTTAAGATACACTATGTCTGAGTTTATGCTTCAGAATAATAGAGTTGTAAATAAAATGTGTGGTTTTAGTAAAGGAGGTTAAAAGGAAAGTATGCGGTTTTAGATGAGAAAAGATTTTATAAGAGAAAAGGATTTTTCCAAATGGAAATAGAAGCAGACATAAACTAGAGAGTTGAGGTCTATCATAAAAGGACAGGCACTAAAAGGAGTCAAGGTTGTGACTAAGCTGATTGTCAATAAAGATTATTCAATTTCCAAAGTCAAAATTCCAATTCTCTGAACTAATGTTTGATTCTCTATTTACAACAATAATTTTTAAGTACAGTTCTGTTTCTTGTGGTACCTTAAAAATGATAATCTTGTGTTTTATCTTTTACTAAATGAGATGCTTACAACCCACGATTAAATAATGGGTTGTGCTAAATCTGTGTGTTTTTCCTTTGGGTAAAGCCTTTATTTGTTTACCGTAACCCCGATTCTCTGTTTACAATAGGGTTTCTTAAATATTGTTCTTCTCTTATATGTTTTACAGTTAAGTAAAACCCTTCTTTGTTTGATAGAGAACTTATTCTAATGGATAAAAACTCGGGGGAGGGAGGCTGAAGTATTACTCAGTGGTTAAAGGCACTTGCTTGCAAAGCTTGACGATGCTGGAATCAAAAGGCGGTACAAGCACCTTGTGTTCTGTTTGTAGAGGCAAGAGACCCTGATGTGCGCCACACACGCACGCACACTCAGGTGAATACCTCATACTTGGGTCTAATTACAGAAAATTTCATTGTGCCTATCATCTCT
>PVHP010061197.1:0-10094 GCA_004024765.1 Zapus hudsonius
GGGGGGAGGAGGGGAAGGAGGGGGAGGAGGAAGAAGAGCAGGGGGAAGAAGAGAAAGAGGAAGAAGAGGAGTGGGAGAAGCCCCCATAGACTCATGTATACATACTTAATCCCCAGTTGGTAGTACTGTTCAGGAAAGCCATGGAACCTTTAAGAAATAGAATCATGCTGGAAGAATTGTGTCATTTGTGGGGTGGACCGTCAAGTGTTACAGCCCAACCCCATTGGTAATACTTTCTCTACTTCCTCTATGCTGATGTGATGATGCCATCTGACTGTCTGCTCCCGTCATGCTTTCCTTTCCAGGACAGACTTCCCTTTGAAACTGTAAACTGAAAATAAATCCTTTCCTTCCTTAAGCTGTTTCTGGTTCAATATTTTGTTCCAGCGACAACAAAGTAACTGATGCAGATGGGAAGCAGAGACAGAAGAATCCTCACAGCTAGCCTGGTCAATGCAATTGAAAATAGAGACCCTGTCTGGAACAGAGTGGAAGGCAGCCTGGAGCTGTCCTCTCTCTCTCTCTCTCTCTCTCTCTCTCTCTCTCTCTCTCTCTCTCTCTCTCTCTCTCACACACACACACACACACACACACACACACACACACACACACAGTACTACATGATAGCCAGGGTCATTTGAAAACTCATTCCCTGCATTAGTGGGTAAATAAAACTTAGAAAGTTCCTTGGAGTCTTAGTTTCAGACATAGAAAGAAAAAGCAAACTTCAGCTTAAATAATGTTTAACCAACCCCCTCAGTAACAACACACAAAGGGGGAAGAAAAAAAGAAAAACTCGGTGCAGTTCACAACCCCTAATGTTTGGACAGATCCAGTATGTGCACTGAGGAAGGACCCCAGTGGGTAGGGGACAGAGAGGAGGGAATCAGGGACACCTTCACAAGATTTGCTCATACAATGTATATACTTATTCATAATAAAGATATTAATTAAAAATAGGAAAAAAATAATGTTTAACCACAGGTGGGTGTGCCGGAAACACAGTTCCCATCATGTAGTAGTAGTTTTCCTCATCCTTAACTCCTTGCCTACCTGGGTCTCAGGTTCAAATCTGTTCCCATCCATGACTAAAGGCTGTCAAGTTCTCCGCCCTAGGTTTACACATAGTCTCCCGGCTCCACATCCCACTGTGAGAGCTCTTGGTTTATTGCTTAGTATTTTAGTTTCTCTGAAGGTTTGGCTTGAGTCTAGAGTTGAAGAGAATGAGGCTCAATTACTGGTACTGTGTGATTTGCTCTTGTGAATTCTGCATTAGAGGAAGTCAGTGAGGGGATTTTCCATGTGTTGCCCCTGTTTGAGATGAAGCCCTTCCCTGCTTGGGATACAAAGACTGAACAACCCACTGTAGGTTCTAGTGCACTATGAATGCTGCTAGTATGTGTGAGGATCTCATTAAATATCATGTGATTGTGCTCATTGCTATGCATGGGATTTAGATGGGTCTCTATAATAATTTCCATGAGTCATTATTTCTAGTTTTCATAATAACAAGTTGATGTCCAAAGTAATCATAAAACCTCCCCAAAGGACACTTAAATAATAACGAGGGAGAATTTTAATCCATGTTGGTCTGCCTTCTGAGTCCTTCCTCAAGTGTGAGACATGGTGCTGGTTGTCTACCCCAACACCTGTCCATTTGTCCTTCTCTGCTAGTAAACCACTGTTTTTTTTTTTCAGGAAATATATCCCTCATAAATCCTAAACAGTCTACCAAGTATCTGGAATCCTTTGGGCTTTATAAAGCATTGCTTTAGCCATGGACACGTGACTAAATTCTGGATAGTAATTCTATGAGAGGATATCCTAGAGGAGTTTGTGAAATTATTTTACTCATTTTTAAGTAGAAGATTTGTTGTTGTTATTGTTGCTTTTCAAGGTAGGGTCTCACTCAAGCCCCAGCTGACCTGGAATTCACTATGTAATCTCAGTGGTCCTCCTACCTCTGCCTCCCGAGTGCTGGAATTAAAGGCATACACCACCATGCCTAGGAGAGAGAAGCGAGAGCGAGAGGAAGAGAAAGAGAGACAGAGAGAATTAATAGGAGTACCAGGGCATCCTGCCACTGCAAACAAATTCCAGATGCATGTGCCACTTTGTGCGTTGGGCTTTACATGGGTACTGGGGAATCAAATCTGGGTCATTATAGGCAAGCACCTTAACTGCCGAGCCATCTCTCCAGGCTAAGATTTTGTTTTTAATGTGATCCTAGATTTAGGTCCATAACTAGTGCATCCAATCCGGCTAAGCAGTCTATGTAACCTCTATGTCCAAGAAACTTAATACATTTCTTTATACTATTGTTTGTGGGTTATAGCAGCTGCACTCTCGGTATCTGGTCAAACACATATTTATAGGGCTGGGGGTATAGCTCAGTGGTAAGATAATTTCTTAGTATATATGAAACCTTCAGTTTAATCCCCAACACAACAACAACAAAAAACAAATCCCACTTTCCATTCAGTGGAAGGAGGGTAGGGGGATGGGAGACAAGAGAAGGTGATGAGAAAATATTATAATCAAAATACATTAATACATGTATGAAAAATGTCAGTAAAGATTTCTAATACACTTATTTATGAATCCTGCCTTACTGTCTCTTTGCAGAAAGCCTGTAGAGATTTTCTGTGGTTATAAAAATCCGAGACTCATCAATATATTGGACTTTTTACCACTTTAAGAGAAATAGCAATAACTGAGCATTTGTTCACATTTTTTTTCCAAATTTGATATAGGTTACATAGCCCAGGCTGCCCTCAAATACCTAGTCCTCCTGCCTCAACCTCCACAGTGCTGAAATTACAGATGTATGTCACCACACCTGACACTCATCCACATTTTTTTTAATATTTATTTGTTTATTTGCAAGCAGAGAGATAGAGAAGAGAGGCAGACAGAAAGAATGGCCACACCAGTGCACACCTCCAGCCATTGCAAACAAACTCCAGATGCATGTGCCACTTTGTGCATCAGGCTTTACATGCGTACTGGGGAATGGAACCAGGGTCGTTAGGCTTTTCAGGCAAATACCTTAATTGCTGAGCCATCTCTCCAGCCCCTCTTGTCCACATTTAATTCCTATAATAGTGTTGTGAGCCAGTGGTCCTCTTAGCGCAAACCATAACCCAGAGATGGCGGTCATTTTTTAAAAATATTTTATTTATTTGAGAGAGAGAAAGAGGCAGAGAGAGAGAGAAAGAGAGAGAGAGAGAGAATGGGTGCGCTAGGGCCTCCAGCCACTGCAAATGAACTCCAGACACATGTACCCTCTTGTGCATCTGGCTTTATATGGGCACTGGGAAATCAAACGCTGGTCCTTCTGCATTGCAGGCAAATGCCTTAATGGCTAAGCCATCTCTTCAGCCCCACTTGTCCACATTTAATTCCTATAATGTGTTGTGAGGCAGTGGTCCTCTTAGCACAAACCATAACCCAGAGATGGTGGTCATCTAGCGTGTGGTTTAGCCAGAGCATCTTGCTTTGCGTATCTTAAGTGTTGCCTGTGAAGGGGGTTCCCTGGGACTGCCAGCTAGCCTCAAGCACTGGTATGACGCATCCTCCTTTTCTTCTATTTGCTCATCACTTTCATGGAGATCCTCTGTGGGACATGGCGTAATATAGGACTGGTTTTCTCAACTTTAGTCATATTGACATTTGTGTCCATTTCTTCAGTCCCCCAAAATTCAGCACTTCCCAGAATGCCTTTGTCAAGGACACTACAACTTCCTGTTGCCAAACCCAGGGGTCCCTCCCTTCTTAGTGTTTATCGGGGTATCTGAACAACAACAGCACCCATCAGACCTCTGTTCCACCCTGAGTCTCATTTCTCTCGTGTTTAAAATGTAACTCATTATAGACAATAAAAAATAAATAAATAAGTAAAATTTTTAAAAAATGACTAGTCACAACACATGCTCGGTTGCCTTCTTAGTTTAACTGGCCATCTCCTGTTCAGTCCAATTTGCCAGCTTTATCTTCCCTAAATTTGGGTCTGAGTGTTGGGATTGTACCTGGCCTCAAACTGCCATCCTCTCTGTGGTCTTCCATAGGTGGTACAATTCAGTCACGTGGTTTAAAATATCCAACTTCTGATTCTCTCTTGATATAACCAACTGGCTTCTTGATGTCATTCCATGGGAGTCATGATACTACCCCAGACCCAGCATTGTACAAATACCACTTTTCAATATCCCACTTCTCAAATTTGTCACTCTCCCAGCATTCTGGTTCTTTTGTAACCCACACAAATCAGTTATAATGCTCCCAATTATATATACTCTTTTTTTGAGAGAGAGAGGCAGAGAGAGAGAAAGAATGGACACACCAGGGCCTCTAGCCACCGCAAAGGAACTCCAGATACTAGCAAGTAAGTGTCTTTAACCATCTGGCTTCACATGGGTGCTGGGGAATGGTACTTGGGTCCTTGGGCTTTGTAAGCAAGCACCTTAGCTGCTAAGCCATTTCTCCAGCCCTGAAAGGCTTATCTTTGATATCTATTTTTCCTTTATCCTCTGTTCCAACCGAAGCCCCACTGAACACGCAGCCAAAATCAACCCCATTGCCTTTGACCATGACCTTCCTATTCTCACAAACCTTGTAAAGAACCTGATGCCTCCTTCCCTAAAATCCATTCTCCAAACTGAAGCCAAGTGATCTTTGAATAGGACAAATGAAGTCATGTCGGCACATGTTAGATGTTGAGGGAGGGGGACCCAGCAGGAGAATGGCTTTGTGTTCAAGAGTTCAAGACCAAAGTGGGTACCATAGTGAGATACCTTCTGAAAAAAAGAAAAATTTTGAGTGTGCATGAGTGTGTGTATGTGTGGGGTGGTGTGGTGTGGTGTGGGGTTCATGTGATGTGTTGTGTATACACATGGATGTGCAGATAGATGGAGGCCAGAGGAGAATATAAGGTTTCCTTCTCTTCTCTTTCATCCATGTATTTCCTTGAGACAGGATTTCTGCCTCAACCTGAAGCTGTTGACTATCAGCGAGCACCAGTGAATCTCAAGTCTTTGGTCCCTGCAGACTGTGGTTAAAGACATGCATGAAAAGCCTTCATACTTAAGCAACAAGTTTTCTTAACCATTGAACCATTTCCTCATACCTCCCCAACCAAAAAAAAAATTTAAGCTAAGTGCCAGAACTCATGTGTATAATCCCAGTACTTGGGAGTGGAGGCAGGAAGATACAAATTTCAGGGCTAGCCTGGACTATGTGAGTCCTATCTCAGAACAATTAGAGATCAAGACATGATCCTGCTCAATACTCTCCAATGGCTATCAACCCCTAGGTCTTCCCTGTTTATTCTTTATAGCTCCCACATTCACTCAGAAGCATCCCTGCTCAGTTCACATTGGTATTCCTTCCATTTCTTGACTATTACATGCTCATTGCCATCTCAGTGATTTCACGTTCTCTGGTCCCTTCGGCTCATGGTGCTTTTCCTTTGGATCATTCCTCATCTTCCTTTTCCTCATTGTTTACTTCTCAGCTTCAATATCATGTCTTCAGAGGTTGGGTCTGACCCGTGATGTGGAGGACTTGTCTCAACAAATGCTTTTCCTTGTTTATTTAGCTATTCATTTATTTTCCCATCCCCCAAACCATCCATGGCAGTATGCACACTCCACAAGACCACCAAGTTCATTCAGTGCTCGGTCACTAGAGTCACACTGTAATATGAGCCACAAACATGAACCATATATGTCACCGAGACCCATTTCAAGAAGCCATGTTGAAAGAAACTTTAAAACTATGGGGACAGTAATCTTAATATATCCTACAGAACCCAAACTATCCCAATAATATCATTGGAACATGTAAGATAACAAACATTAGTAATGTGATAATTTTTTCCCATGTGGATGTGGTGTGTGTGTGTGTGTGTGTGTGTGTGTGTGTGTGTGTGTGTTCACATGCAGGAGGTATACATACTCTTGTATACCCATGTGTGAAGTCCATAGGAAAACCTCGGTTTTCATCTTCAGAAACACCATAAACCTTTTACACCTTTGTTGCAACGGGTCTCTTGCTAGCCTGCAGCTCACCAATAAAGCTAAATCGGCTGGCCAGTGAGCCCCTGAATCTTCCTCTTTTCACTTCCCCAGCACTAGAGTTACAAACTCAGGCCTCCATGCCTGCATTTTCATGTGGGTTCTGGGAACCACAGTCAGATCCTAATACCCGTGAGGCAAGCACTTTACCCAGGGAGCTATCTTACCAGCCCTAATAGTTGCATTTTTTTTCATGCTCAGTTTTTGAATATTCCGGGTTTCTTGTGTTCTCAGCATATTCCAGGTCAAGAACCCAGCAACCCGTCTAGGGCACATGGGTATGACACTGGATGGCTCTGCCCAGGACTTTATAAAGTGTCATATAGCAGGTATTCAAACAATACTTCATTAGTTGCCAAAGTCCAACTTACCACCAGGTGAGGTCCCCTTCCTGTGGCTGGTTCCTGTCTTCCTGTGGAGTAACTGAGAGGTTTAGTTCTAGGCAGAGACTTCAGGAAACACAGGGAGGAACAGCAGAGTGGGAACCAATAGCAAAACAGAAGCTCGAGATTTCTTAAGATTTCCAGAAGTCTCTACAAACATGTGGTCAGTGGAGTTGCCTTAGAAATGTAGGAGCTTGAATGTTCTCTCGCCTCTAACCTTCCACAGGAGAGAAAGGACAGCCTAAAACCTTGGAGTCCAGGCACCTGTGTGTTCGAGGTCCTGATTCTTTAGAAATCCTGGAAAGATAGAGAAATGATTACTGAGGTGAGAAGAATGTGCAGCATGCAATAAAAGACAGTGATGGCCATCAAACAAAAATGTGCTTCTCTGCTTATCATACTATTTCTGAGGGTAGGCACGTGGGTTTTATTCACACCAAGTAGTTCTAAGTTCTTTGTGGATACCAACTTGGTGTCTTATGATTGAATTTTGTTTCAACTGTACCCAGGTGCAAGGGGAGAAGGTATAGTATAGATATTTCCATAGTGGAAGAAATGTCAGAAAACTTCATGGCCTCTCTTTCTTTCTTTCCTTCTTTCTTTCTTTCTTTCTTTCTTTCTTTCTTTCTTTCTTTCTTTCTTCCTTCCTTCCTTCCTTCTTTCCCTCCTTCCTTCCTTTCTACCTGCCTTCTTTCTTTCTTCTCTTCCTCCTCCTCTCCCTTCTCCTCCATTTTCCCTTTTACACCATACAGGGAATTAAGCCCATGCATGCTAGGTAGACAATCAACTGAGCTACATCTCAATCCCTGGCTATGTTCTTTAAAACGTTGCAGTAATTGGATAGATTTGAGGTCATCACTGAGGTGGGAACCCCTGCTGAAAAGTAGAGTCATAATAGCAAAACACTATAGATTGTGTGGTTTGAATAATAGCAATTGATTTTTGCCAGCATTCTGGAGTCTAGAAGTCTAAGATCAGTGTTGGTGTGGTTGGCTTCTCCTGCAACATTGCCTCACAGATGGCTGTCTGCTCGCTATGCCCTATGCAATCTTCCCTGTATGTACACAACCTTAATATCTTCTCTCTCTCTCTCTCTCTCTCTCTCTCTCTGGATTAAGGCCTTGTTCTTATGACCTCATTTAGCTTTAATTGTTTCTTTAAATGTTTTACCTCTAAATTGTCACATTCTGCGGTGCTGCAACCTAAGAATGGGAGATTTCCAATTTGTGCCATAACATAGATTTATGAAATAAACAATAATGAGAAAATATTGTAAAAGGCTTGGTAGGATAAACAAACCCAAGCTTGTATGCTTGCACCTCAAAAAATGAGGTGTAATCTAGACACAGGGTCTTGGGGATGGCTGGATGGCGTGTGATCAAGCTATGAAACCTGTGGATACACAGAGAGGATGTAAACGGAAGCTAGAGAACATTTTATTTCTGATCACTCGCATTAAGATCATGTGCTGCACTGAATCCCATGCAAAGTGCTCTGCTGCATCAGTTCTCTTGTTTCTGCAAACATGACTCAATTCACAGGTGAAGAAATCAAGACTCCCTTTTAAAACGTTTTTTTTTAATTTATGTATTTGCATGTAGAGACAGAAGAGAGAGAGAGGGGGAGAGAGAGAGAGAAATAGGCATGTCAGAGCCTCAGCCACTGCAAACAAACTCCAGATGCATGCACAACCCTGTGCATCTGGCTGTATGTGGGCACTGGGGAATGCAACCTGAATTATTAGGCTTTGCAGGCAAGCACCTTAACCTCTGAGTCATCTCTCCAGCCCCCTTTTAAAACGTTTTATTGACAGTGTTCACATTTCTACATAACTTATTTTGATCATAATCCCCCCTACTTTCTTTGTCTCTTCTCTTTCCTCCAGCCCCCCATTCTATGGAACCCCTTCTTTTTCCCAACTAGGCTTTCTTCTATTATGTTGCCATGGTTTTGTTTTTTGTTTTTGTTTTTGCTCTCCTCCATTATCTGTGATGACATATCGATAGGCGCAAGGCTGTGGCGGACTTATGCAGATTACAAAAGCCACTGTGAGGTCCCAAATGCAGTGGCCACCTTGGATCCAGAAGGCATCATTCCAATACACTTTTCTTCATCCGTTGGCTCATTCTTTCTATCGTCTCTTCTGCCAGGTTCCCTAAGCCTTGAAAGGTGTGTGATGGACATGTCTCATTTAGTGCTGAGCACTCAACTGTCACTTCTCAGCACTCTGATGACTTTTGAGTCTCCCTAAGAGTCGCTGCCATCTGCACAAAGAAGCTTCTCTGCCCGAAAGTGAGAGCATTACTAGTCTATAGACAAAAACATGGAGAGTTGAGGGCAATTTGGTGGATACAACATATCCATTTAACCAAACAACAGTGATTGGTTCCCCCACCAGGGCCAATGACCTCCCCAGCCATAGGCTTTGCACTAGATTTTCAAGACCAGGCATGGATTCCCTTGCATAGAACAGGCCTCAAATCTAATCAGAGGTCAGTTGGTTATACCCATAACCTACATGCCACTATTACACCAGTAAGTATATCTCAATTGGCTGACCAAAGAGAAAGAGACTCTTAAATCATGGGTAAAATCCAGCCCAAAAGTTGTTTTTCTGTGGTTTATAAGCCAAGAATGTCTTTTACATTTTAATTAGCTATGGAAAAAACAAAAATAAGGGCTGGAGAGATGGTTTAGTGGTTAAGGCTCCAGTGCCTAAGGCCCCAGGTTCAATTCCCCAGGACCCACATAAGCCAGACCCACAAGGTGGTGGCACTGGTGCTCTCTCTCTCTCTCTCTCTCTCTCTCTCTCTCTCTCTCTCTCTTTCTCTCTCTCTCCCTCTCTCTCTCTCTGTATCTCTGTGCTTGAAAATGAATAAATAAAATATTAAATAATAATAATAATGCATGATATATAAAACCGGTAGGAAATCCAATTTCTGTGTTCTGAAATAAAGCTTTGTTGGCACAGGGCTATACTCAACATTGACACACGATGTACTTGTGCTATCAAGCTAACCTCAGTAGCTGAAAACCCTAATAGCTAGCAAGATGTCTATCTTTGCCCTTGACAGAAAATTCTGTCTCCTTATTAAAATGGCTTGTCCAACCATGTTACCAGTAACAAACCCAGTCCAGGTTCCAATTGAGCATCTCTGCAGCTCACAGAAGCCATTCATTGCAGACAGTTCTGCCATTCACAGGGCTGAAGATTTGGATATCTCAAGCAGGGATTTCCCTACCCAGCATAAATTAGTGACACTCCCTTGGACTTGCCTAGATTACACAATGAGGTGATGCAGAAAGGAAGTCCACTTTGAGACTTTCCTTTTTTTCTTCATCCTATTCATTTTCACTTACTTATATGTTCCCCTGCGTTTCTGCAGTTGCTCGTGTGCCAATCATGGGCTGTTTGGAAGCAATGAACATCGGCTGCCTATGTGTTAGGAAGGGGGGAGACCTGGGGAACAGGCAGTGGATTCCCAAATGAACTCGACTCAAAGAAGTACATCCAGACATCTGATGACTTCAGAATCTTTTCAGCAGCTGCTTCCTGTGGATTCCCTTGCCTCTTGTGTTCTCTTGGCATCCGGGCTCTTCTCTTCTACCCATAACATGCATAATGAGGCCCTCTGCC
>PVHP010061220.1:0-10444 GCA_004024765.1 Zapus hudsonius
GGTAATTGAACCCGGGACCTTAGGCACTGGAGGCAAGTGCCTTAACCACTGAGCAATCTCTCCAGCCCTGGTTACCACACTTTACTGGACTTCAGACCTTATGTTATTTTATAAAAAAATGAACAGAAGTACTCTGAAAGAAATAGAAGGTGAGATTTAGAAAAATTAAATATCAAAGAAAACATATATTTAATTCAGTAAAAGATTGTAATTATAAAAAATTTAAATCAAAGTTTTTCACAACTATAAAAATAATTCCAGGGACACTTGATCATGGCAGAAAAGGCTGAATCACTTCATACATACTCAACAGAGAGAAAAAGAACAGTCAGATTTCTGCTGGTTCAGAACACACCTAGGCTAGACTCACTCCTCTACCATACCTCTTTCTGCTGGGCTCAGTCTCCTGGAGACTAAAGAGGAAGCTTAATCAAAAACACCTCTATTGCACAGTTGATCACCTCTTGACTCACAGATCTCTCCCATAAAGTAGTGTGTTCAGCATTCTCATGACATCAGCTGGGCAATAGTGGTGCCCAAACCTGGGGACTAACCAACGGCTTTCAAATTGGTCAAGAAATCCACTCAATGAAAAGGAACCCTTAACTGGAACTGGGATACAGGGCAAAACCCTATAGAGAACAAAAACCTTGGCTACAAGGGAAAAATCCCACTACCAGAGAACTACAAAGAGGCTGCACCCAATAGAATCTTGTCAAAGTAGCAATGTGTTTCTCATTTAACCTATACTGATCTCACTCTCTGATGGAGATTCTGTTTGTATTTTTCAGAAGGCAGTGACAGAGCCATAGTCAACCCAAATCCACCAACGAACCACAGGAATATGGCTGACATCCTGGCAAAAGATGAATCATGCCAGGTCTATCTTTTAGGCCCCAAATGGAAACTTTAAGAAA
This sequence comes from Zapus hudsonius, assembly GCA_004024765.1. Lineage (NCBI taxonomy): Eukaryota > Metazoa > Chordata > Mammalia > Rodentia > Dipodidae > Zapus > Zapus hudsonius. The sequence continues at coordinate 918 of PVHP010061220.1, forward strand.
GTGTCATGATAAGCATAAGACTTATCACCACAGGAAGACAGATAACCCAGGATAGGTCAAAGAGACAGACAACAACGATATCCAACACAACCCAAAGCAGAAGTCCAGAGATACTCAAGGTCTCAATAATAATGCAGACTTCAAACACCATGACTCAGGAAACTGAGTGGAAGAGGGAACAGAAAGATTGTAAGAGCCATGGTGGGGAAGAATATCCAGAGACATTGTACCCCCCTCAGCAACAAGACACACAAAAAAAGGGGGAACCTGCTTACTTGCTATGCTACTTATGATCCAGTATGCCTATGATGAGGGTTCCCATTGGGCTGGGGACTGGGAGGAAGAAAATGACTGATTAGCTGTACTGATAGATCTCTTGCTATCCCGTCAATCTCTCAAAGGTTTCATTTGGGGCCTACATGATAAGCCTGGGTTGGTTCATCTCTTGCCAGGAGTCAGCCCTGCTGTAGCTCTTTGGTGGAGTTGGAATGACCTCAGCTCACTACTCTCTCCCAGGAGGCAGGGTGTTCAGCCTTTTCATGGCAACAGTCTGCATTGTATATCAGTGGTCTCTCCTTTCTCCAAATATTGTTGACCAATTTCCCCTGGCCACTTATGTAGCACCTTCCTGCATTGAACTTGCTACCATCTGGGGGATGGTTGTCATTCTGGATCTTGCAAGGTCTCTCAGTGTTGTGTGATGATTTTCTGTGGTATCTTCAGCAATAGGATCTTACTTTAGGCCTGGGGCGGGTATTCAAGAGCTTTGACAGAATTCTGTCTTGTTTTAGGGACCTTGTGGGTCTCTTTGATCAACAGCTCATTGTGGGAAGGGACCAATGACTGAGCCAGCGAGTTCCAGGTCTGGTCTATTTTTCATGGGTTATTCTTCCTCCCATTCACGGCTCATCTTAGCAGGCGATACCCCCTTCTTCCTCAGGAGCTTGCTATATGGAAATAAGGATTTTCTGATTATGATTCATCATTGGTTCAGCTTATCGTATAAGTAGCCCCACCCTCCCCTCCCACCCCATTCCTTCAACCCCTTTTACATTTGAATTTGAAACGACTTTCATTTATATTTAATGCTAAATATATTTAACTATTTAATTATTTAATAAATTGAAGTTATGAAGTCATAATATCTTATTTTTACATTTTTAGAATCTATCACTTGAGATTATGGAGCATTTATTTTTTAGTATATTCATAAGCTTTTAAGGAATGATTTTTTCTGTAGTCGTAAGCAAGAGTGAAATAAAAACATGTGGGGCTTGAAATTCTTTTTATAAACTCTGGTATCAAATCTCTATAAAATAGTTCTCATGCCTCTTCTTCTCTGAACTGGAATACCACAAAAAATGTAAAATATTCTCTTATAAAGCAGCCAGAGATGACTAACTGTCAAAATTTTCCTCTCCAGAACAATTAAAAAAATTCATTATAATTCAGTGGCCTATTATCAGTTTGCTCTTTGTCTCAATTAGTTCTAGTAGTTAGTACATTAGAGTGTCTTAAATTTTTCTATAAATTTTGAATTTTCTCTCATTTAAAATATAAATCAATCCATGAGCTCAATAGCATGTATATAAATAGGTCAAAATGGCTAAGAGAACATTGGCAAATTTGTCTGCTTAAGAATAAATTGCATCGATTTCATAAATATAAATCCAAATATATATGTATATATATACTTTTATTAAGAGGAAAATTAAAATAAGCCCTTAAAATGATTCATAGTTAACTTGAAAACAAAATACTATGTTATAAAGAAAAAGAAAAAGAATGGCCACATTCCTTCTTTCCAAATGTGATTTTATAAATGCCTATTGTATCTAGTTTCATCGATGCAATGAACTTGATATTCCAGGATATAATAAAGGAGTCTTAACTATATCAGAATATCTTTTCATAGACAAGGCTGATTCATCATCTCTAGAACTGAGGACTTAAAGCCTAGCCATTACTATGAAAAGTTATTTGAAGTCAATTTCTCTTTTATATCATCTATTGATTTCAAAGCTACTTATATTTAGCTTCCTAAAATGTTGATGTCTGTAATAAAATGACAATTAAAACATGAAAATACTCTCAGGGCTGACATTTAAATGCATTTCCTTGACTTTGCTAATAGCAGGCACATTGAGCTAAGTCATAAATCAACCAAAAATAGTAGGGTATTCCTCCAGGAAAAGTTTGTCTGCTATAAATGTGTATAACAACAACATAATCATAAAATTTAATAATTAAAATGATAGAAATTTTCTGGGAGTATGGCTTTCCCTGTGGATACTTAGTGTTCCTTTAAATAGCACAAACTCCTTTGCCTACCAGTCTGAATAGCTCATTTAGGTGGATGAGCTATTGGACTATTAAGTATCATTAAGAAAATAAATCAGCACTCATATCTGGAGGAAGGTGTTTATTGTTTCTGAATGATGGATAGTTTTAATAAAGATGAAAGAATTAATTTTAAACATATAATAAGTTTTCTGACATTAGAATGCTCTTTTCCCAATCAGGGCTGAGTGAGGTCTTGCTTTAAGCTTAATGGAGTTTTAACTGGTTTTGAGGCCTACATTTTAATGTGTAGTAAAATTATTTACTTACTTTCTGAATTTTACCTGATTATTTGTTTTCTTTTATTTATTTATTTATCCTCTCTTGGGAAGCCTTGGAAATAATAAACTGTGGCTATGAACTCAAGTATACTGTAAAATATCTCTCCATCCCTCCACTTACCTGTGTCTCTCCATTTCTCTCTTACAGTCTTTCTGGGTGTTTCTCTCTGTTAAAAAGATCCATTTCACACAATCCCCAAATGATTCTTGTAAGCTTTTCATAACAAAAATAAAAAATACCACCTTCAGATTTTTCTTCAATATTTCTGCTAAATTTCATGCCTGAACATACTTGTTAACTTGGCTTCAAATTTGGTAACTATTGGGTCTCCGCTGTGAATTTTGCCTTGGACTAGGTTACAAAATAGACTCGTTGGAATTCAACTCTAAGCTGCAAATGCTGTCCACCTAATTACCATTCAAAATCCCATCACACCAGGGATTAAGATTTCTTCTTTTGTTATTTTCTTTTTTTATTATCCACAATGAGTTACATTGTTTAGTGGGCAAACAATGAGTTGTTATCCCCAATTCCTCATTGCCCCCTTCCCCATCCCCAGTCAGCTGGATATCCTCCTCCGTGGGCCTTCTGGATCAGTCTCTGTGGTAGGGGACCATGGATAGCCCAGTCTTCAGCCGGGTTCTCATGACCCAAGTGTGTTGTTACTGAGGGTTGCCAAGTCTCTGATATTCTCCCCCACCATGGCTCTCACAATCTTTCCGCCCCCTCTTCCGCTCAGTTCCCTGAGTCGTGGTGGGTGAGTATTAAGGCTGCTTTAATGTTGTGAGCTTAGGGACCTTTGTGTCGAGAATCATTGGTTTCTGTCTCACTGGCTTATCCTGTGTTGATTGAATGGCTGTGGCTGTGGGTCCCTTGTTCATCCCATCATTCTCTGCGGGGTTCCCTATGGATCCTCCTCGATATGACTGTGGTGGCTCATCTCTTGCCAGGATCTCCTCTTTCTGCCAGCGGTAGGTTGGTGGGGTTATATGGGCCTATATCGCTGTATCCTGAAAAATACAAACATAGTCTCCATCAGAGAGTGAGATCAGTATAGGTTAACAATATATATAACATATATATAAAATATACATACAATACAATATATATAACAATATATATATAACATATATACATATATAATATATATAACAATATACAACATTCTGGATTACGTAGCTTCTATTTTTAGTAGCCTTCCCATCAGTTGCTCGTGCTCGCATAGTGCATCTTGTCTTGGGAGCCCAAGAGTATGGGATCCGGTGCATATCACCCTGAATCCCCAGTTCCAATCAAGGGTTCCCCCTCACTGAGTGGAATATTTGGCCGAATTTAATAGCTGTTGATTGTCTCCCCCAGGCCCAGGCTCCTCCATTGCACAAGTGCTCCTTTCTTGGTTTGCTGTTCTTTCCCAGTAGGAGGTGAGATCAGCCTACTCATGGCCACAGACTGTGTTTCATGCCAGTGGTCTGTTTACTCCAGCCATCGTTGATCAGCTTCCCCTGACATTTTCTTAATTTACTTTTTTAAACTTTTATTGAAAACCTCCATAGATACACACAGTTGACCCTGATCATAATTCCCTCTCACAAACCACTCCTGTCTCCTGTTCCTTATCCCCCTCCAATGAATCCCTTCTTCTTTCCATCACTCCTATTTTGATGTCATCATTCTATCTGTCCTCATGCAGATCTGTGTAGGTAGCACCAGCCACTGTGATGTCATGAATGCATTGGCCACTTTACATCTGGGAGCCAGCATTTCAAAGTTCTCTCCATCCTTTGGCTTTCACATTCTTTCCTCCACTTCTTCAGCAATGGTCCCTGAGCTTTGCAGGGGTGTTAGAGGTGTTTCACTTAGTGCTGAGAACTCTATGTCACTTCTCAGTGCTTTGATGAGTTTTGAGTTTCCCTAATAGTCACTGTAATTGGAGGAGAGAAGCTTCCCAAATCATTAACATATGGACACAAACAAATCTTTAGAGGACAATTTTGTGAGCACACTATGTCTATTCAGCCAAGTAACAGTAGTATCTTTCTCCCAGGGTTTATGATCTTCCAGTTATAGGCTTTTGACTAGGTTTTCAGAACCAGAAATTAATTCCCTCCCATGGAGTAGGCCTCAAATCCAGTCTGAGAACAGTTTGCATCCCCCAAAACAGATATGGATAACATAAATGCACCTGTTGACAAATTTACCTGGCTAGGCAGCCCTATAGCTTGTAAGGTTGAAGTTTGGTTAAAACCATTAATTACTTTTCTCTGGCAACAGACTGCAGAGCTTTTTCCAGCCTCCTGACAGCTAGTCAACGGGAAGGAGGCTTCCAGCTCAGCTCCAGCTTGATCCTCAGTGTCCTGCAGCTAAACCATGTAATGTTTCAGAAACAGAGTCATACCATCTTGCTCTGTTGGGCAAACAAGAGCCTTGCAATGCATGTATTCTTTGTGGGCATGCATATTACCATGGATTTATAATAAAAAACTATAAAATATAGTACTACAATTCAAGGAATCATATGTTTAATATTATGTTTAATATGTTCCCTGATATAAAAACAGTAACATTTTAGATATTTCTAATATTATAGAATTTCCTTGAAAGTTTACCTTTCTATACTTAAATGCAAATGAATAATATTTTAATAAGCATAATTAGTTATATTTATGTTAATGCAATGCAGTGTAAATTAGGCAAAGTCAACTGTTTTAATGACTTTTCAATATTAGGATACACATTAAAAGTGTATATATATATATATATATATATATATATTTTTTTTTTTTTAATTGCCAATATAAACTCTAAAAATTGCCTTTTGTTACAGACCACTTAAGTGCTTTAAGAGACATTTCAGCTTGGAAAGGATCTTTTCTGCATAGACACACTTTGCTAGTGTCTTTTTCAGACACACCCATCTTTACAATCTACCCTCCAGGCCTTAGCAGAATACCATGTATCTTCTTGCAGTTAATATGCAGCAAATTGATATTTTAAAGTCTTTATGTTTGTGGTAAGAAGAGTGAAGGTGGTTCCAATGTGAGCAATAAAGATAAAATTGAGGATCAATGACTACTTCATTCTTACCCATGAATATCATATTTCTTCAGCTAGATTTTACTTGGATCAATGAGTTAGGTTGTCTTTGTTGAAACTCAATAAATTTTTGTGTAGAAAAAGTAAAAACAAATACTTCTAAGTGATCTTTCGACATACTGCTGATATGTGAATAAGTTAAAAAGTTGAAGGATAAGAGACATTAGAAAACAAGATCACTACGTTTCAGAGCCTAATTTGATGCATTAAGGATAATGCCTTATTGCTGGGGAATGGAAATCAAAGCTGTGGTACGTATACACAATGGAACTCTACTCAGCAGTAGGAAAAATGCCTTAATGACATTTGCAGGACAGTGGATGGACTTGGAACAGATCATACTCAATGAATTTACACAAGATCAAAAAGACAAATGCATGTATTCTCTCTCATCTGCTGTTCCTAATCAGGTTAAGCTTGAATAGTAAGCAAAACTGACATGCAAATCAAGAGACAGACAATGGGGATTAAAGGGATGTGGGGGGGGAAGAAAAGAGAGAGTGGGAGGAGATTGACACAAAACTAAATCAAAAATTAATTGACACCATAGAATTTTTTAATTTTAATATCTTTATTATGAATAACTATATTCATTGTATGAGCAAATCTTGTAAGTGAATCCTCATTTCCCTCCTCTCTGTCCCCTACCCACTGGAGTCCTTCCTCCGTGTGCATATTGGATCTGTCCATAGGTTAGGGGTTATGAAATGCACCAGAGGGAGCCAGTTTTTCTTCTCCATTTGTGCATTATTGCTGAAGGAGGGTGTGATAGTCAGCCACACGCCGCTGGGATGAATCTCCAAACCAGGCACAGTTTTGGGGAGGAAAGTATTTATTGAACTACTGTTAGTTCTAGGGTGAGTTAAGGAAAAGCTGTCTCTTCTTTCACAGACCCAAGCAGAGACAGCCAGAGGCCCAGCACCTCCAGAGCCAGCAAGCACATTGTAACACTGTAACTCACAAATAGCAGAACTGCCAGACTTGAGTTCCAGCTTCTTTTTTGCATATGTATCCCTAGTATTTTGCATCCAACTTAGAAAGGACCAGACCCCAGGAGGCCAGGCCAAAGTGACACCTCCTCCAGCCAGAAGACTAGAGACAATTTACAATTATAATAAATTCTATTGGGGACATCTATTCTAACTATCACAGAGGGCAATGTTTCTGGTTATTCTCCCCCACCATGGCCTTACAGTCTTTCTGCCCCCTCTTCCACTCAGTTCCCTGAGTTATGGTGGGTGAGTTTTAAGTCTGCTTTATTGTTGATATCTTAAGTGTCTCTTGACCTTTGCCCTGGGTTGTGTAGAGTATTATTGGTGTCTGTCTCCATTAATCTTTCATGGGTTATCAGACTTGCTGAGGTGATTGGTGTCTTGTTTGTCTCATCACTTTCTCAAAGGTTTCATTTTGGCCCTGTGTGAAGGCCAGGGGTGGTATGTCTCCTGCCAGGATGTCAGCCAGCATCCAATGTCGTGTTGGTGAAATTGAGTTGTCCCCTGATCTCTCTCAATGCCTTCTGAAAAATACAAACAGAATCTCCATTGGAGAGTGAGATCAATATAGGTTAAATGAGACAACATTGTTATTTTAGCTAGCTCCTAATGGTTACAGCCTCTCTGTAGCTCTCTGATAGTAGGAATTTCCCCTAAAAGAGAGGGTTCTTGGTCCCCATAGTATTTTGGGATGGATCCCAGTTCTAGTTAAGGGTTCCTTGTCACTAAGCAGATCTCTTAGCCAATCAGTAAGCTGTTAATTACCCTCCCATGTTTAGTGCCACAGATGAGCATTTCTTGACTTGCTGGTCTCTTCCATATAGCAGTGTGTTCAGCATTCTTGTGACAACTCTCTATGTTGTATATCATTGGTCTCTTCTTTCTCCAAATATCATTGACCTATTTTCCCTGGCAGCTCAGGCCACACCTTCCAGTGCTACACATGCTACCATCTGGGAGCTAGTTACCATTCTAGCAGGACTTTTTGGTGTTGTTTGATGACATTCTGATTTCTTGAGCAATAAGGTCTTACCTTAGGCCTGGGGAAGGTATTTAAGAGCTTTGACAGAAGTCTGTCATGTTTTGGGGACCCTGTGTATCTCTTTGATCAACAGCTCAGTGTGGGAAGGAACCAATAACTGGGACAGGGAGATACAAGACTGAGCAATTATTCTTTTGCCTGGGGCAGGTAATCAAGTGCTTTAACAGAAGCCTGTCTTGTTTTGGGGACCTCATAGTTCTCTCTGATCAACAGCTCAATGTGGAAAGTAACCAATTTCTGGTACAGGAATTTATATGGCAGAGGCAAATGTATTAGGGTTAGGCTTCATCACACCCTCTTCAGAGCCCGTCTTATTAGAGGTTACCCTGATATTCCTCTGGAGAGTTAGATCATTAAGCTCTGCTTATAAATTCCTGTACCAGAAATTGGTATTTTCCACATTGAGCTGTTGATCAGAGAGAACTATGAGGTGCCCAAAACAAGACAGGCTTCTGTCAAAGCACTTGATTACCCAGCCCAGGCAAAAGACAAGACCCTATTGCTGAAGACACCATATGGTGCTGAACACAACACTGAGAGACCCAGCTGAATCCAGAAGGAAGCCAGTTCCCAGCTGATTAGCCCATATAGTGCTGGAAAGTGCTACAAGAGCTGCCAGAGGAATCTGCCCAATGATGTTTGGAGAGAGCAGAGGACACTACTATATGAAGACCAGCATGCAAGAAGTGTACACCTGTGTAATAGCGGTACTCAACCTAGGAGAGTAATAAATGACTTCTGATTGGCTAAGAGACCAGCTCATTGACAAGGAACCCTTAACTGGCTATGGAATCCAAGCCAAAATCTCATGAAGATCAAGAATCTGGACAACAAAGGGAAGCTCCCATTAACCAGGCACTGAAGGAGAAGCCACACCTTTTATAATTTCACCAAATTAACAATGTTTTTCCCATTTAAACTATGATGAACTCATTCTTTGTTGGAGAATCCGTTTGATTTTTCAGAAGGTAGCAAGGACAACCCAATTCTACCAATGAGACCTGAAAAGGTAGCTGACTCCCAGATAAGAGATGATCCACCCCTAATGCACCATCTAGGGCTCAGGTGTAATCTCAGATGAAGTGGAGGGATGGATAAAAAAGCCTCTTGCACAACAAACATGAAAACCAGTGCAAGGGTAATGGAAACACACAGCAAAATAGTCATTCCAAGTAGAAACCCACAGAGTCTTAGGAGTTCAACTCACCTACCATGGCTCAGGGAGCTTTGAAGAAGAGGTTGAAGAAAGACTTATGAGCTATGGTGTGTGTGTGCATGTGTGGGAGGGATCCAAAGACATTGCCCACTCCTCCATAATAAAACTATCTGCTGCTCATATGTCTCATAGCCTTCCATACCATGGAGCTTTCTGGCAATCCCACTGAGGAGGGTTGTCAATGGAATGGGGCAGAGAGGAGAGAAAGAGAGAACAAACACAAGACTTGTACAAACAGATTTTCTACTTAAAAAAATAAATAATAAAAAATAGTGCATAGTGAATTCCAGGTCAGGCTGGGCTAGAGTGATACCCTACCTCAAAAAAAATATAAATAAACAAAAAAATGTATAAAATTTCTTCTGGAAAAGATGGCTGACTAGTAAACACGCCGCACACTTCTCTGGGATTAAGGGCCAGGGGATACAGCAGGAATCCAGAGCGTGGACACAAGCTGCGATTGCCCGCTGAATCCAGACACCTCAGAGCACAGGATCCGTAGGATTGGAGGCCACCAGCGTTGACCAGCTCGCAAAAGCCAGTGAGTCCTCCAGGCAGGCAG
>PVHP010061952.1:0-11884 GCA_004024765.1 Zapus hudsonius
TTGACAAAATTCAACACCACTTCATGTTCAAAACCCTGGAAAGAATAGGCATAGATGGCCTATACCTCAAAATGATAAAGTCAATATACAGATCTCCTAAAGCACAAATCATCCTCAATGGGGAACGACTCAAGGAGTTCCCCCTCAACTCAGGAACAAGACAGGGATGTCCACTCTCACCACTGCTATTTAACATAGTACTTGAAGTTTTAGCCCAAGCAATAAGACAAGAGAACAGCATAAAAGGGGTAGAAATCGGAGAGGAAGAAGTCAAACTATCCCACTTTACAGATGACATGATCTTATATATATATATATCAGATCCAAAGAACATTATTAGTAATCTCCTGAAGGTGATCAATGCCTTCAGCAGAGTAGCAGGATACAAAATTAACAACACAAAAATCAGTAGCCTTTCTATATACAGAAGACGAACATTTGGAAAAAGACATCAGAGAAACTGTCCCATTCTCTATATCCTCAAATAAAATAAAATACCTGGGAATATCACTAACAAGGTTGTGAAAGACTTATATAAAGAAAATATTGAGACACTCAAGAGGGAAATAGAGGAGGATGTGACGAGATGGAAAGACATTCCATGCTCATGGTTAGGGAGAATCAATACAGTAAAAATGGCAATCCTGCCAGAAGCAATCTACAGATTCAATGCAATGCCAATAAAAATCCAAACTTCCTTCTTCACAGACATTGAAAGAATAATCTCAAAATTTATCTGGAAGGGTAAGAGACCTCGAATAGCTAAAAGTATTCTGAGCAGGAAAAATTACTCAGGAGGTATCACTGTACCTGACTTTAAAACATACTACAAAGCCATAGTAACTAAAATAGCATGGCATTGGCAGAAAAACAGACAGTCTGACCAGTGGAATAGACTCGAAGACCAAGCCTTTAATGCAAATAACTTCAGCTTCTTAGTCTTCGACAAGTGTGCCAACAATGTATGCTGGGCCAAAGATAGCATCTTCAACAAATGGTGCTGGATAAACACATGTAAAAATGAAATTAGACCCACTCCTCTCACCATGCACACAGATCAAATCCAAATGGATCAAAGACCTCAGTATCAAGCCTGTAACCCTGAACACTCTGGAAGAAAAAGTTGGAGGAACCTTACATGTGATAGGAGTTGGGAACAACTTCCTGAGCAAATCTCTAGTAGCCCAGGAAGTGCAACAGTCACTTAACCAATGGGACCTGATCAGGCTCAAAAGCTTCTGTACAGAAAAAAACACCGTTCCTAAAGTCAATAAACCCCCTTCAAATTGGGAGATGATTTTTGCCAGCTACAACACAGACAGAGGCCTGATTTCCAGAACCTACAGAGAACTCAAAAAAATTAATAGCAAAAACCCAAATTGCCCCCTCACAAAATGGGGCACTGATCTCAACAGAGAATTTACAGATGAGGAAACACAAATGGCCTTTTCTCACCTGAGAAAGTGCTCAGCATCCGTAAACATCAGGGAAATGCACATCAAAACCACAATGAGATACCACCTTCCCCAGGTCAGAATGGCAATAATAAAGAAAACTAACAACAATCGTTGCTGGCGAGAATGCAGGAAAAAAAGGAACCCTCATTCACTGCTGGTGGGATTGCAAACTTGTTCAACCACTATGGAAAGCAGTGTGGAGACTCCTGAACACAATAGACATAGAACTACCAATGGACCCAGCTATCCCTCTACTAGGCATCTACCCAAAAGATGTCACATCTCGAAACAGAAACATTTGTACAACTATATTTATAGCCTCTCAATTCATAATAGCCAAGTATTGAAATCAACCCAAATGCCCATCCATGGAGGAATGGACAGAGAAACTGTGGTATATTTACACGATGGAATTTTACTCAGCTGAATGGAAAAATGATATATTGAAATTTGGGAAAAAATGGTCTGACTTCGAGCAGATCTTACTAAGTGAACACTCAAAAGAAAAGAGAATCGAACACTGCATATTCTCCCTCATATGTGGTCCTTAACCAGGATAACCGTGTTCTTTATAGTAGTAAGAAGTGAGAGATTATGAATGAGGGGTAAGGGATGGGAGGAGGGGAATGGCTTAAACTTGAGGATAAACCATATTAGGTTCAAAAACATAAAATCTTCATGAGCATATTGTAATCTATTGAGTATGTAGTGAGCGTCATCTGGCAAGAGGGGCCATGAATGGTAGGGGAGTTTAAGCCTGTGAATAATTAGAGCAGCCAGACAACCCCTGGTTCCATCCACTGGTTCCTTCCCTCACTGAGCTGTTGACCAAAGCGACTCATGAGATTCCAACAACATGACAGAATTCTGTCAAAGCTCTTGGGTGCCCTCCCTAGGCCTGAGGCAAAACCCTGTTGCTGAAGAAACCACAGAATGCTATCAACCAGCATCGAGAGACCCTGAAACGTCTGGAATGGTATCCAGCCTTCAGAAGGCAGTTAGTGTAGTGCTAGAAGGCACTGCACAGGCTGCCAGGGGAAAATGATCAACAACAGCTGGAGTAAACAGAGACCACTGACATGAAAAACAATCTGTGGTCATGAGTAGGCTGACCACACCCCTACTGGGAGAGAACAGAAAACCAAGAAAGGAGCACTTGTGCAACGGTGGAGCCTGGGCCTGGGGGAGACAATCAACAGCTTTCAAATTAGGCCAATTTTCCACTTAGTGAGGGGGACCCCTTGTCTGGAACTTGGGATTCAGGGCGATAATTACCGGATCCCGTACTCTTGGACTCCTGAGACAAGATGCACTGTGGGAGCGATTGATGGGGAGGCTACTAAAAATAGAATCTAGGTAATCCAGAAATGTGTATATTTGTTAACCTACACTGATCACACTCTCTGATGGAGATTGTGCTTGTATTTTTCAGGATGCAGCGAGAGAGCTGGGGCCCATCTAATCCTACCAACCGACCGTAGGCTGATAGCTGAGATTCTGGCAAGAGAGGAGCCACCACAGTCATATCGTGAAGGAGCCATATGGAACTCCACAGAGAATGATGGGATGAACCAGTAGGACCCACAGCCACAGACATTCAATCTACACAGGATAAGCCAGTGAGACAGAAACCAATGATCTTCGACACAAAGACCCCCAAACTCACAACCTTAAAGCAGCCTTAATACTCATCCACCACGACTCAGGGACCTATGCGGAAGAGGGGGTGGAAAGATTGTAAGAGCCGTGGTGGGGGAGACTATCCAGAAGCATGGCACCCTTCAGTATCAACACACTTGGGACAGGAGGACCAGGTTGAGTACTAGGCTATCCAGGGTCCCCTGCCACAAGGACTGATCCAGACGGCTTCGTACGAAGGAGGATATCCAGCTGATTGGGGATGTGGAGGGGGGCATTGGGGAATTGGGGATAACTACTCATTGTCTGCCCACTGAATACTGTAACTCATTATGGACAATAAATATATATTTAAGGAAAAAAAACAATAGATATTGACAAGGATACAGGGAAAAAGGAACCTTTATTCACTGTTGGTGGGTTTGCAAAGTTGTGCAACCACTATGGAAAGCAGTGTGGAGGCTCCTGAAAAAGATGCATATAGAGCTACAAACAGACCCAGCTATCCCTGTACTGGGCATCTACCCTCAGGGTTCTTTGCTTTAGTACAGAGACTTTTGCTCAATCATGTTTATAGCAGTTAAATTTATAATAGCTAAGAATTGGAATAAACCCAAATGCCCATCACTTGATGAATGGATATCAATGTTGTGGTACATTTACAATATGGAATTCTACTGAGCAGTAAGGAAAAATAACACAGTAAAATTTAATAAAAATTTGATGGACTTGCAAGAGATCATACTCAGTGAACTCACACAAGAACAAAGAGACAAACTCCAATATTCTCCCTCATCTGTGGTTCTTTATCAGGTTACTTTCAATAGTAAGCAAATCTGACAGGTGAATTGAGAGACTGACAAAGGGGATGGAAGGAATTGAGGTGGGAGAGTGGGAGGATGAGGGGAGATAGACACTAATTGAAACCAATAATGAATTGAAATCGTAAAATCCTTACTTTCATACAGTAAACTCTCGAGGAAGCTGGGGGCATTGTCTGGTAATAAGGACCCTGGCCTACTACACCCTGTCCCAGTAATTGGTTACTTCCCAAACTGAGCTATTGATCAAAGAGACCCACAACATCCCCCCCCAAAGCCAGGCTTATGTCAAAGCTCTTGAATAGCTGCCCCAGGTAAAAGATAAGACCCTATTGCTGAAGACAGCATAGACTTGCTATCTATCACATAACACTGAGAGACCCTGTTGGATCCAGAAAGGAAACCAGCTCCCAGGTGGTAGCCTGTATAGTTCTGTATGATGTTACATGAGCTGCCAGGGGAAATAGGCCAGTGATATTCAGAGAAAGCAGAGGAAAATGACATACAACACAGACCGATGTTATGAGAATGCTGAGAACACTGCTATATGGCAGAGACTTGCAAGCCAAGAAGTATTCATCTGTGCACTAGTGGTGTTGAACCTTGGTGGGTAATCAATGGCTTGCTGATTGGTTAAGAGATCTGTTTAGTGGCAAGGAACCCTTGGCTGGAACTGGGATCTAAGGCAAACTCTTACGGAGACCAACAACATGGATTCCAAAGTGAAATCCCCACTAACCATGGGTCCACAGAGAGACTACACCCAGTAGAATCTCACCAAATTAATAATGGTTGTCTCATTTAACCTATACCAATCTCACTCTCCAATGGTGATTCTGTTTGTATTTTTCAGAAGGCACCAAGAACTACGGACAACCCAATTCCACTAACAGAACCTGGGATAACGGCTGACACCATGGCTGGAGATGAACCACTCCTAAATTATTATCTAGGGCCCAAACAAAACCTCTGAGGAAGTGGTAAGATGAGCAAAAGAACCACCTCCACAGCAAGTCAAATGACCTATGAAAGGGTAATGGAGACAGACACCATGATACCCAACATAGCCCAAAGCAGAAACTCTTAAGATTTCAATAGTAAAGCAGATTTAAAACTCACCCACCATGACTCAGGGAACATTGTGGAAGAGGGGGACAGAAAGATTTTAAGAGCCATGATGGGGGAGAATACCCAGAGACATTGCCCACCCCTGCTTCACAACACACAAAGAAAAAAACATCACTACTGTTTGTACAAGTCATAACCCTCTGAATCATGAGCTGGTCCAGCACTCCCACTGAGGATGTTCCCTCAGTTGGCTGGAGACATGAAGGAAGGAAATAGGGGTACTATCACAAGACTTGCTCATACAATGTATCTAATTATTAACAACAATTTTTTAAAGTATTGAGAATAAAACTGGTAAAATATAGTATCTATCCTTTAAAAGTTTACTTTTGATATACAATATGACACAAATACTTGCAATGCTGCAAAACTGGGTAAAAAGGAGAATTGCGTTCCTGGCATTCACTTTTTAACAAACTGATAGAAGACAAAGACAAATCCCAGATCATGATGAGAGATTAGAAAGGACATAGAGTGTAATATATGGAATAAGAATTTATAAAGAGATCAAATTACTTCTATAAAGCCCTATGTAATGATGATTGCATCCAGGTTGACAGTTTGATTACAGTAATACAATGAATGTATTTCTGATGACAAATGAGGTGTGAGCCACGGGTTAGAGCTTGCCCCAAGGAAACATAGCTAGACTCGTATGCTCAAAGCCAAGAAGGGTGTGAAAACAAACAGCAATATCCAATGCTTTTAACGAACAGGCAGAGCCTGTTACACCAGGGGATGAATTTCTTCTGTAGAAATACATAGCCCTTCATTGAAAAGGATAATTGACCCTGTTTCTGGGATTATTTGAAGAAAGAAACATAAGTACAGTTTTCGTTCCTGCACAAACTTACTGTAAGGGTACAACAAAAACACACTTAATACCTGTATTAGTTACTTGTGCATTGCTGTGACCACAGTACCTGGAAGAAACAACATTAGAGAGTAAAGGTTGATTTTGGCTCAAAGTTTCAGAGGCCTTCAATCTATTATTGTAGGGAAGGCATGGTATAATTCATGACAGAGTAGAGAATGTTAGCAGTTTACATCATAGAACAGGAAGTACTGTTAATACCCCAATTTACAAACGAATGAATCTAGGATAAGAAGGAGAGTCCAAACACATTCAGGCAGGACAGGTCTTTGGCTTTGTAGCCCTCAATCCTAGGAGCAGGGAGCAGACACTTCAAAGCACCCAGCAAAGAGGAAACGATGTCTTTTAGATCTGGGCCTGTACATGGGATGTGGGCATTGCAGATACAGAATGATTCCTGTTCACCCACAAGGTACAGGAGGCTCTGAAATAGTCTTTTCTCACTTTAAGAGTCGCATGAGACTTTCTCTGGATGGAACACTTTTTTTTTTCTCTCATCACTTGACAGAGACAGAAGAGCCCATGCCAATATGCAAATTTTGCAGCACCTCCAGGCTTCACCATGGATGAAATCCAGAAAGATACCCAGGACCAGCTGCCTTCCCGATTTCCAAAAAGCATATTTCCTTTTCAAAAGTAAATTACCTCACTTTTCATTGACTTTACAAGTTAGTGGAAATATCAATTGCATGATTTGATATTATTTTTGCATTCTGTCACTGCATCTTACAAATCTGAGCTCAAACTGGGGCTATAATTCACCTAATACTGCTTACTTTTCTGGTATGCAGAGTTTGAAACTTCAGTCAACCTAACTTTTGATCTGAATTCAGAAATTTAGTCAGACTTTAAGCAGACATTCTAGGTTTTGATATTAAGGATTAGAACAGCCAAATTTAAATTTCTCTGGCATAAACATATGTATTCCCACTGATTTTTGCACGGCATCTAACCACAGGAGAGAAATACTTTAACAAACACTTGTCCTCTGAGGGGACAGAATGGCATCCTCATTGACATTATGTAGTTTATGGTATTGTAATATTCTCTTGCATCATTTCCTCTGTGCCGCCCAATAAAAAGATCTATGTGTGGAGTTATTTCTCAAATAAAATATACAGGAAAGATGTTACAATTCAATTATCTATATAAATGTAACTGCCCAAGTTGATTTACCTTTGATTGGACAATTTCTGAGTCTTCTTTGTTTCTTTTTAAACTTTATCCCAGTTCCTGCTGTAAATTATATTTTATATTGATTATTAATAAAATATTTTTATCTTAAGTTCATTTTGACCAATGTAAAACTATCATCAAAGGTCGCTTCTTATTCCTGTTCTGATAATGTCTGTGAGAATGGATACCCATATGTTTATATAGTAGTAAAAATATTGATATGGAAGAGCACACATAAGTTTGATCATAGTTTTAAAGTTTTCTATTAATAATATTGTAACAGAATTTTTTCCCAAAAGTGAAGCTGGGAAGATGACTCAATAATTAAAGGTACTTGATCCCAGAATCATGGACATAAAATTTAAATATATTGCTAATTTCAGAATGAAAAATTCAGTTAAATATCAAACTGAAAAAGTGCTACTGGAATAATAGAGCTTCTTAGAATTTCATTTCTTTGTTTTAAAAAGAAATATAAAAAGTATTACGTTTGATAAAAGTTTTCAATTAAGTTTTGAAAATTATCAATAAATTTATTTATTGTTTTGAACTGATGAATTATATTAATGTATTTTTCAAAATAAGATATTTGTCTTGAAATAAAAAGTGACTATATATGGTTGGTTCTAAGACTAAATGATTTAATTTAGAAATTTTAAAAGAAATCTAAAAGAAAGGAAAAAATAGTGTGTTTTAATCTATTCATTTTGCAATAGCAGAACACCAGATATGAGTAACATGCAAAGAAAATTATTTCTCACAATTTTGGAGGCTGTGAAGTTCAAAATGGAAATGCTGGCATTTGGCAAAGACTTTCTTGAGGGTTATATTAGGGTGGGAGAAAAGAAGGTGATGGGTGCAAGTAGGTCCAAACTCCTGTATTCATAAGGAATGTTCCCCCTTAGTCATGTTATTAATTTATTCAAGAAAGCAATACTGTTTTATTGAGAACTATTTCCAATATACATTTTGAAGAACAGATTAAAGCCATCACAGAGAATTCTGTTCACAAACTACTAAAAGATAACAGACATGGAGAAAAAATAAACTGCCAGAAAATGGAAACTCCATTCTCTAAACTGGGTCAAATATTAGGACACAAAGTAAGTCTTAATTGATAACAAAATCAGAAAGAGCCAAACAAAAACAAGAAAGCTATAAAACAATATCTCTGATGAGCATAAACACAAAATTCTCAATAAAAATCTTGAAAATCAACTTTAAAAATATATTAAAAAATCATCCACTTTGATCAAGTAGGTTTCATTCCAGAGATTGATGGTTCATCCTACAGAAATCACATGATTGGTCATCTCAGTCATGACAGTAGACACAGACAAGGCCGTCAGTAAAACACAACACTAACATTCCTTCATGGTAAAAGCTCTGGAGAGACTAGGAATAGAGGGATCATTTTTTAACATAATAAAGGTTTTATATGATAAACCTAAAGCCAATATCATACTAAATGGGGAAAACCTTGAAGCATTATCATGAAAGCCTGCAACAAGATAATGGTTTTCACTCTCCCACTTCTATTTAATGTAGCACTTATTTTAGCTAGATCAATAAGACTAGAGAAAGGAATAAAAAGCATACAAATGGGAAAGGAAGCAGTAAACTATCTCATTTGCATGACATTATTCTGTATTTAAGAGATCCTATAGACTTCACTGGAAAACTCCTGTAGCTGATGAACACTTTCAGCAAAATAGAAGATACAAAATTAATATGCAGAAATCAGTAGTCTTCTTTTACACCAAATGGCAAACATACTGAAAAATTAGAAAACAATCCTGTTTACAATAGACAAATAAAAATTAAATATGTTGGAATATCATGGACCAAAAAGCCAAAGACTTCTACAATGAAAACTTTAAAACACTGAAAAAAAATATTGAAGAAACCAGAAGATCAATTCATTCCCATGCTCATGGCTTGGAAGAATTAATATAAAAATAGCCATCCTGGCAAAAGCAAGATACAGATTCAATGCAAATGCCAATAAAAATTTCAGCAATATTCTTCATACAAATAGAAAAACCAAATTTGAAATCCATATGGAAATACAAAAGGCCTTAGATATGCAAAAATACTACTTAGAGTAGTGAGATAGCTCAGTGGTTAAGGCTCTTGCCTGCAAAGCCTAACAACCCAGGTTTGATTCCCAAGTACACACATAAAGCCAAATGCACAACGTGGCCCATGCAACTGGAATTTGTTTGCGGTAGCTAGAGGTCCAGGTGTAACTATTCTTTCTCTGTCTTTTCTCTTCACTTTTTATCTCTTTGCTTGCAAATACAATTTTAAAAAAAGAACACTGTTGAAGATACTACAATTCCTGCTTTCAAGTTATATTACAGAGTCATAATAATAAAAACAGCATAGTAATGGCACAAAAACAGACACATAGGTTCATGGAATAGAAGATCCAGGTATAAGTTTATGTAAATACAGCCAACTGATCTTTGACAATGAGGCCCAAAACACACATTGTAGAAAAGGTAGCATCTTCAACAATAGTGCTGGGAAAACTGGTTATCTACATGAAGATAAAACTATATATCTCTCTTCATTCAGAAGAATGAAACTAAATCCTTCTCTCTCACCGTGAACAAAAATCAACCTCAAATGGGTCAATGATTTTGATGTAAGATCTGAAACCCTGAAGTGACTAGAGGAAAATGTAGGTAGAATATTTCAAGACACAGGCTTAGATAAGGACTTTCTTCACAGGACTCCAGTGTGCCCAGGCAATATGGCAAACAACAAATGGGATCTCATGAAACTAAAAAGCTATTGTACAGTTAAGCTAACCATCAACCAAGTCAAGAGACAACATACAGAATAGGAGAAAATCTGCCAGCTATAAATCTGACAGGGGGCTGGTATCTACAATATACCCCCCCCCAAAAAAAAAAAACTTTTAAAAAAAAGCAATAAAAAGCAAACAATCAGAACATGGGCCATGGCAACCAGGGTAATCAACTGCTCGGTGATTGGATACAAGGCTCACTCTGTTGGAGGGAGTTCATACCTGGTAAGTAAGAACCAAGTTGGAAACCGATGGCTTGAAAGGACGTAGAATTTAGAGGGAAACCTCCACTATTTTTTTGGCTAAAAGGAAAGGCTATGCCCATCAACAGGTCTTCTGAATGTGTATCACCTTGGATCCACGCTGCTCTCACTCTTGGTTACAGATCTGCTTTTTACAGAGGGTAATGAATACCAGGGAGACCCAAGACCCAGGAGTACAACAAGAAAAGAAAGCTGACTGCCTAGGAGTAGATGAGTCATCTCTATCAAGTCTCTCAGGGCCCAAGAAACATTACAGAGGAGGTGTTGGATTAAATATGATACTGCTCTCACTGCTAACCCGAGAGCCTCCTCCAGGGAGATGGATGTAGACACTGAGGAGACCCTAAATTCATCAAAACAGAAAATCAAAGGCTTCTGAGAGGCCAACACCAAAGGAGACTTGTAACATGCCCTCCAAGGATCAGGGAACATTGTGGAAGAGGGGAAGGAAAGGATAAGAGAATCACGGGGTGGAAAGATATGCTCTGAGGCCTTGTGTCCCCTCCTTATAGAAACCAACTGGTACATTTTTTACTCCACAGTGAACCTCACTGAGGAGGGACCTCAGAGGAATGTGGGTGGGGACAGGGAACATAAGACTATAACCAGATGGAAATATGACCAATGTGTAGTATGTGCATACAATTAAGTTCTCAATACAATAAAATCATTTAAACTGTGGTGAGGGCTCAGTAAATAAAGTGCTTGCTGCACAAGCAGGAGTACCTGAGTTTGGATCCTCAGCACCAGATGCTATAGTCAGCATCTGTATCTGTAATACCAGGGCTACTACAGTGAGAAGGGAGGTGGAGACAGGAGAATCACTCAGGATCCCAAGAGCCAGCCAGGCTGGCAAATGGAGTAGTGAACAAGAGATCCTGTCTCAAATGAAGTGGAAGACAAAGACTATCACCTGAACATTGATCTCTGACCTCCACATGTGTGTGCAAGCACACACACAGACACACACGTATGCACACACACACACAGCCTTTAAGAGAAGCAAATCACCTGACACATTGTAGGTATGCAACAAAATTGAGCCTTTTTAGGTGAACTTCAAAGAAAAGGCTGGGCATAAGTGAAAATAGAAATTAAAACAATTTTAAGGGCTAGAGAGATGGCTTAGCGGTTGAGGCACTTGCCTCCAGTGGCTAGGGCCCCTGGTTCAATTCCCTAGTACCCACATACGCCAGACCCACAAGTTGGTGGCCCTGGTGTTCTCTCTCTCTCTCTCTCTCTCTCTCTCTCTCTGCTTGAAAATGAATAAATAAAATATTAAAATAAATAAATAAATAAATAAAACAACTTTGAGATTGCATCTCATCACAGTCAAATGGCTACCATAAAAAAAATCAACTGCAAAGAGGGATAGTTTAATTTCTTCCTTTCTGATTTGTATCCCTTTTATGCCCTTCTCCTGTCTTATCGCTTGGGCTAGAACTTCAAGCACTATGTTAAAGAGCAGTGACATGATCCTTTATATAACAGACCCAAAGAATAGTATCAGTAACCTCTTGAAGGTGATTAATGCCTTCAGCAATGTGGCAGGATACAAAATTAACACACAAAAATCAGTAGCTTTTCTATATGCAGAAGATAAGCAGACAGAAAAAGACATAAGAGAGACTGTCCCATTTTCTATAGCCTCAAAGAAAATCAAATACCTTGGAATATCACTAACCAAGGCTGTAAAGGACTTATATAAGGAA
>PVHP010063304.1:0-11368 GCA_004024765.1 Zapus hudsonius
AACAACCTGGGTTCGATTCCCCAGAACTCACGTAAAGCCAGACGCACAAAGTGGCGCAGGCGTCTGGAGTTTGTTGGCAGTGGCTGGAGGCCCTGGCGTCCCTATCTCCTCTCTCTCTCGTTCTCTAGCTTGGATTGCAAATAAATAAAAATATTTCCAAAGAAAATGGAAACCATGAATTTGAAAACGAAGCAAGTTAGTCAAAAGAACTATAATATCCATAAAGACTTACCATAGGGGTTCTTTTTCCAAAGGCTAACCTTTCTTACGCCATAATCAATCTATGCTTTATTATATTACCTGCCCTGCTCCTTATTTCTTTTTTCATGCTGCTATTTTAAAAAATTAAGCATTCCTTTTAAAAGAGAATTCTGTATCGCAGATGGAAAAATGAGAGGCCCTCATATCACGAGCCATAAAATGAGGAAAAAAAATCATTAAAATACAATAAAAATAAACACTGGTATTAAACTTTCGCTAAGCACAGCTGCTTGCTCCGAGTTTAACCAGGAGATCAGCAGGAATGAGAAAGCCGCTGATGGTATTGAAATTCCCAGTGGAGGCTTTTTCCTGAGGCTGTCAGGGCGGGTGGCCGAAAGGAGGTAGTTCTACTCCAGTGAATCCAACACCCTTGTGAACATCCAACCCAGATGTGCCAGACATGGGCTGGAGAGATGGCTCAATGAGTAAGGTGCTTGCCTGCAAACCCTAACGATCCAGGGGTTCGATTCCCCAGTGCCCACGTAAAGCCAGATGCACAAAGTGGCACATGCATCTGGAGTTCATTTGCAGCGGCTGGAGGCCCTGGCATGACAATTCTCTCTGCCTCTCTCTGTCTCTCTCTGTGTCTCTGTCTCTCTCTCTCTCTCTCTGCGTGTGTTTGAAAACTAACTAACTAAATATTCAAAGTGTCACTCATCAAGTGACCAGGCACAAGACAGCTAACTGTATAAAAAGGTTCGTCAAGGATGGGGAAGAGACCTGGCATCCGGGTTTGTGTGACTGGTTCTCAGTGAGGGGAGACATAGGGAGACAGGGCTGCAGGGAGAAAGAAGAGGGGGAGACGCCTCAGCTATTAACATACTGTGATGAGAGGCGGTCTGGCATGGTGGGTAGACAGGTCCCAGACTCAGGCTTCAAATACTGAGGAGTCAGGTGGTGGATACTATTGTGAGAACCTTGGTTGAGCTACTGAGCTGTTTATTCCACACCTTGGGATCCTATCTTACAAATAAAGGATGGGGGAACTGGAGAGGCAGCTCAGTGGTTAGGGCCCTTGGAGTGCCCATTCTCTCTCTCTCTCATGTTAATAAATAAATTATTTTAGGGCTGGAGAGATAGCTCAGACGTTAAGGCACTTGCCTCCAGTGCCTAAGGCCCTGGGTTCAATTCCCCAGGACCCACATAAGCCAGACCCACAAGGGGTGGCCCTGGTGCTCTCTCTCTCACTCTCTCTCTCTCTCTCTCTCTCTCTCTCTCTCTGTCTCCCTATCTCTGCTTGAAAATGAATAAATAAAATATTTAAAAATAAATAAATAAATAAAATATTTTAAACTTTAAGAAAATGTGAAAGAGCCTTCAAATCTAGGCAGAGTTACTAGTTAGTTATCTATCTGATAAAGGGTTAGTATTCAAAATAAAAAAGCAATCCAAGAAATAGAAAAAAAAACTGATGTAAAAAGGAGTAAGGACACTGAATAGACATTTTTACAAAGCAGACATACAAAAAGCCAACAGGTAACGAGGATATATTCAACAGTAATAACGTTAAGGGCAATGAAAATCAAATCATATGAGATGCCCACCACATTTATGATTATGACCATTGACAAACACTCAAAATATAAGCAACACAGGCAAACACATGTAAGGAGGAAAATCTTGCATATTGTTGGTAGAAATCTAAGTACAGACACTGTGGTAAACAATATGGAGATTTGCCAACAATTAAAACTAGAATAAACACTGGGTGAGGTGGAGCTCTCCTTTAATCCCAGCACTAGGGGTCTGGTGGAGCTCTCCTTTAATCCCAGCACTAGGGGTCTGGTGGAGCTCTCCTCTAATCCCAGCACTAGGGGGCCTGGTGGAGCTCTCCCTTAATCCCAGCACTAGGGGGTGTGGGGGAGCTCTCCTCTAATCCCTAATTTGGGAGCCAGAGGTATGAGGATTGCTGTGCTTTTGAGGTCAGCCTGAGACTCCATATTGATTTCCAGGTCACCGTGGACTACAGTGAGACTCTAAATTGAAAAAAAAATCATCAAGAACTGAAAACGAAAACTAGACCACGTGACCCAGCAATCCCATGACTGCGTTTCACCAGGAGGGGCAACTGGTCTCTAAAGAGACTTTGGCAGCTGAGCGGATACGCAAAGAGTGAGGGACGAGCCTTTTCTCAATGGATGGCATAAACTCAGCTTTAAGAAGAAGGAAACCCTGCCTTTCGAGACAACATGGGCGAAGCTGGAAGACAATCTCAGCAGTAGATCAGGATGAAAACCAGATCGGTTGGTAGGACGTGATGTCATCCTAAGATGAGGGACAGAAAGGGTGGCGTGGTTTCTGGCCTTAGGGCAAGGGAGAGAGGAGCAGAGGTTACGAAAAGCGTCACTCTTGGGGACCTACTGTGTGGCAGGGAGGCAGAGCCCCTCAGTGGGTCTTGATCATCTGGAATCGCATTGTCACCGCACAGGAAGGTCACTGAGCTCACGGCTATGCTGGGCGGGTTAATGATGGTGCTCATTCCCTATGTGCGTCAAAACAGTACGTGACGCCCCTTAAACATAGAGCATTTTTTAAAAATATTTTATTTATTCATTTTCAAGCAGAGAGAGAGGAGAGAGAGAGAGAGAGAGAGAGAGAGAGAGAGAGAGAGAGAGAGAGAGCGCGCACCAGGGCCACCACCTTGTGGGTCTGGCTTTTGTGGGTCCTGGGGAATTGAACCCAGGGCCTTAGGCACTGGAGGCAAATGCCTTAACCACTGAGCCATCTCTCCAGCCCTAAAGATATTTTTTAAATAATTTTATTTATTCATTTTCAAGCAGAGAGAGAGAGAGAGAGAGAGAGAGAGAGAGCGCACCAGGGCCACCACCTTGTGGGTCTGGCTTTTGTGGGTCCTGGGGAATTGAACCCAGAGCCTTAGGCACTGGAGGCAAGTGTCTTACCCGCTGAGCCATCTCTCCAGCCCAAACATAAAGCATTTTTAATGCATTAATCAAACCTCAGCAAAACGGAGAGGAAAAAAAACCCAACCGAGACCAGGAGTTTATGGACCGACTAAAAAGCCTTCTTTTTCTTCGGTGGGGTTCTCGAAGGCAGGTTGACCGGGAACCTGAGTGACGGATGGGGTGACATTAGGATGCATGGAGGGGGGGCCTCAAACACTCTCCTGTGACCCCAAGACAAGCCCAAGGGAACTGGTGGAGTTGGTGTCTTGTTGCTTTTCTGCAAAGACGTCTCCATTTGTTCCCGATGAGTTTTGGATCACGAGGACCAAAGGCTCAAAGCAAACCAGCAACGTGGCGCCTTCCCTGGAGACAACAATTATATGTACAAAACTTATTTATTTGAGAGAGAGAATCGGCAAGCCGGGGTGCTGAAAATGAACTCCAGACACAAGAGCCACCTTGTGTATCTGGCTTTACATGGGCGCTGGGGAACTGAACTCGGGTCCTTCAGCTTTGCAAGCAAATACCTTAAGCTCTAAGCCATCTCTGCAGCCCGATAAAAATATTTTTTTTTAAAAAGAAATTCATGGGCTGGAGAGATGGCTCAGGCACTTGCCTCCAGTGCCTAAGGCCCTGGGTTCAATTCCCCAGGACCCACAAAAGCCAGACCCACAAGGTGGTGGCCCTGGTGCTCTCTCTCTCTCTCTCTCTCTCTCTCTCTCTCTGTATCTCTCTGCTTGAAAATGAATAAAAAATTTTAAAAAATTATAAAAAAAAAGAAAAGAAAAAGAAATCCATGGCCTTTGCAGCAGAAAGGCTGCAGGCCACAGTCTAACAGAATGTACGAGACCCTCTGGACGTTTTAATCCTTGTTCTGCAACCCAAAGATAACACCACAAATTGATGGAGCAAACCTTTCGGGTCTGGATGGCCTTCGAAACCCCGACCAAGCCGCTGTCCTCAGCTTCTGAAGGACACTCCCTTTCTTGCTCTGCTTCTGATTATGGTGAGCTGCGAATGAAACTCAGCCCAGCGCTCCAGCCAGGTGGATGGCCTTGTTGCAACTGTTGGATGTCAGTCGTTCGAACCTTCTGTTCGATTCTTCCCCGTGTCTAAATCAATTGACTTTTCCGTTTTAAAAGAAGAGCTTGTTGCCTAGGTCCTCCAAAGACATCAACGGTACACGATGAAGACCATTTGTAAAGCCACCGAGGGGAAATTGCTGGCTTGGATGAGGAAATTTCTCTTCCTTCCAGAAATCTCAAGGCGACACCATCAGCAGTAATTGCTGTGTCGTTTTTCTTTCCTCTGTGAGGCTGTGGTTTTCCCCACACAGTGAGCATGTTCCGAAAAGCAATTTATATGAGGCTTCTTTTTAAATAATTTATTTATTCATAAGCAGAGAGAGACAGAGAGAGAGAGAGAGAGAGAGAGAGAATAGGCATGCCAAGGCCTTCAAAGGCACGTCAAAGGAACTCCAGATGTGTGCGCCACTTTTTGCATCTGGCTTTACATGGGTCCTGGGGAATCAAACCCAGGTCGTTAGGCTTTGCAGGCAAGCGCCTCAAACCACTGAGCCACCTCTCCAGCCTGCGTCTTCATTTTTTAAAAATATTTTATTTATTCATTTTCATGCAGAGATACAGAGAGAGAAAGAGAGAGAGAGGGAGAGGGAGGGAAAGATAGAGAACCAGGGCCACCACCTAGTGTGTCCGGCTTATATGGGTACTGGGGAATTGAACCCAGGGTCTTAGGCACTGGAGGTGAGTGCCTTAACCTCTGAGCCATCTCTCCAGCCCCCTGCGTCTTCTTTTGAATACATTTTCTTTCAATGCCCTCCTTGAGTCAGTAACCAAAAAAAAAAATTGTTTATACCACAACCACCATGGTTGTAAGAATTCGAAAGCGTGATCCAACCTAAGCAAATTTCCCTGATCAGTTAACGAAACCCTACAGCAGATGCGCTGCAAACGGAATGAGAATTCCAAGTCATTGGAAATAAAGATGTGGAGACAGGGCCTGACTCCATCCGCTGATCTCTTGAAAAGGGAGTGTTTTCTTAGACTGACGAGCCTGGGGAAGTCACTGGTGGCTTGGAAGGCAGAGGGGCCACAGGCGAGGGACAAAGACAGCCAGCAAGACAGAAGTCCTACCAAACCCACCGTATTGATAAAAGCTACTTTTTTACTTAGGAAATGTATCGGGTCTCTAACACTGGCCCTGAAAGTTGGATACCAAGTGCTTTAATGGAATATAACGAAAATACCATGTCAAGCCATGATGACTAAGAGCGGGTCAGGGCTCGCCCAGAGGGAGGGTCTGGAGCAAGGAGACGACCTCCAAGGCCGCAAGGAGCCGTGGAGGAGAAAGGAAGGCCTCTGTGCAGTAATGTGTTAGCAAGATGAGTCCTGTTGTTAAGATATTTCTTTTTTTTCTTAAATATATATTTATTGTCCATAATGAGTTACATTATTTAGTGGGCAAACCATGCGTTGTTATCCCGAATTCCCCAATTCCCCCCCTCCCCATCCCAGATCAGTTGGATATCCTCCTCCGTGGGCCGTCTGGATCAGTCCTTGTGGCAGGGGACCCTGGAGAGCCTAGTACTCAGCCCGGTTCTCCTGGACCAAGTGTGTTGTTACTGAGGGGTGTCATGCCTCTGGACAGTCTCCCCCACCACGGCTCTCAGAACCCTGCAGAGAAGGACGGGTTGAACAAGGGACCCATAGCCACAGCCATTCAACCAACTCAGGATAAGCCAAATGTGTTTGTGTTTTTCAGGATGCAACGAGAGAGCTGGGGCCCATCTAACCCTACCAACCAACCTTAGGCCGATGGATGAGATCCTGACAAGAGAGGAGCCACCACAGTCATATCAGGGAGGATCCATAGGGAACCCAGCAGACAATGACAGATGAACAAGGGACCTATAACCACAGTCATTCAATCAACACAGGATAGGCCATTGAGACAGGAACCAAGGATTTTCGACACAAGGACCCCTAAGCTCGCAACCTTAAAGCAGCCTCATTACTCACCCACCACGACTCACGGAACTGAGCACGTCAACATTTTGCTCAAGTTCTTTGGAGCCGTTTTCTCGTGACTTGCAACCAAAAAGATTCCGTCTCAGACTGGAAGCTGACAGGGACCGTGCTGACGTATCATGACCCTTGCTCCCTGCCTGTCACAACCCTTGGATGGTGACCTCTTTTGGATCTCCGACCCTTACAGACATGGCAAGTTGGACAGCTCTGAGGTCACGCCCTAAAGCCAAGATGACTGTCGTCCTTTACAGAAAATGCAGAGACACAGATAAACCCGGCAGGAAGAGGGCCGGCCGGGTGAAGAGGCAGCACATGTGAGAGCCATGCCCAGGATGGCCAGCGGCCATCAGAAGCCTCCCGCCACAAGGGCCTCTGAAGCCAACGTGAAGAATTCTTCCCTTCCATGGCTTCTTCTCGGGTATTTGGGGACAGCCATGAGAAAATCAATACCCCCTGTCATTCTACTATCATATTTTTTTTACTATTTTATTTATTCATTTTCAAGCAGAGAGAGAGAGAGAGAGAGAGAGAGAGAGAGAGAGAGAGAGAGAGAGAGAGAGAACACCAGGGCCACCACCTTGTGGGTCTGGTTTATGTGGGTCCTGGGGAATTGAACCCGAGGCCTTAGGCACTGGAGGCGAGTGCCTTCACCGCTGAGCCATCTCTCCAGCCCTTTTTTCAGTTCTTAACTAATAAGGAATTATATGTTGCAGGACATCTCGTGTCTTGGGTGTCACCTGCTTACGTGCTTACGTGATTTGGAATACGAGACTTGGAGCCTTCTGAGTGGATTAGATTTTGATGGTGACTCATGCTGGAATGGGTCCAGATCGACAGGGGTGTTAAAATGAAGGTGGAGGTATTTGCATCTGGGAAGGACATTCATTTGGGGGAGGAAGCGGTCGACTGTTGTGGGGTGAATTGTGTCCACTCGGGAGACAGCTGGGCTTTCTAACACTAGATACATATAGATGCGACTTCTTTCTCAAAACTGAGATTTCTGTTTGTTTGTTTGTTTGTTTGCAGGTCCTGACTCCGTGATACTTGGTTCTGAGAGCCCAGGGAAACTAACGTTGGCAGAGACACACACAACTCCACGGAGCTGACTGGTGGGAATCTAGGAACTGTGAATCTGATTTGTAAACTGACTTAGCTCGCGGAGGGAGAGCACGAAATTACATAAGTAAATATTATAAGTGTTTCTTCCACAAACAATGACTGGTTCCAATTATTGCATTTATAGGTAAAATACCCAAGAGACGGGGACAAAGCGTAGAAATTGTGCATATATACATATATATACTTATTTAGGTACAGAATGACATATATATGTCATTATATATATATATATTCTGTACATATATATATTATATTATATATATTATATATATTATATATATATATATTATATTATATATATTATATTATATATATTATATATATATTATATATAATATATATATGTACAGAATGACAAGAACTTGGCACGGAAGCTCTAAGTTCCCTTAAGCTAAAGAAAAGTGAATTTGAAAGAAAACTTGAAACACCAAATTCACCATCCTTTTCACTGAAAGCACCAAGCAGATGCGACAGGGTTCTTTTCACGGAGGGAATGCACCTGCTCTGAGCACCCAGCTCACATGGACATGAACTCCTGGGCTTGGCTACATCTCCAGGATTTCTCGGCAAAGTCAAAGAAACAAAACGTCAGCCTATAGTTTGCTCTATGTTTTATCACAGGGGCTGAGAGGAAGGCACAAAGAAATCAAGATTAAAGCCTCACGTGGCCCCTGAGTCGGCATCTCTCCACCTTGAGTCAGAGGGACAGAAAACGAGGTAAGATGGAGCATAAATGGTCCTTCAGACCACGCCTCAGGGCTGGGAAACAAGATGGCCCCGCCAGGAAAAAGTGGTCCTGAAGGGGAGCAGCCACCCTGGGGTGCACATCTGGATGGCAGAGGCAGCTGAGTCCTGCCTAGTTCAACGAATGAACGCATCAAGGATTTGGGGTGCTCTGTGGCCCCTCGGTGATTAGAGACAGACAGACCCCGCACACTAGGGAGGCCACAATGCCTGCAGGTTCAGCTCTCCTAACTTTCCTCTCTGGAATGTTTCTAGAAGGGGCGTTTGTAGACGTCAGCCTTTGCGTACACCTCACCCTGTCTGAGTTTACCCTCTAGTTCGCTGGTGAAATGGGCCTCTTATTTGTGTTCAATTTTCTTTTATTAATTTATTTGTAAGAGAGAGAGAGAGAGAGAGAAAGAGAGAGAGATAATGAGCATGGGTGCCCCAGGGCCTCTCGCCAGTGCATGTGAACTCCAGATACATACAGCACTTTGTGCATCTGGCTTTATGTGGGTGCTGGGGGGCCTTAACCACTGAGCCATCTCTCCAGCCTGCCTCACCGCTCTTCCTTTTATCTGTGGGTCCAGTGGGTGGGACACTTATCTGAGAATGAAGGCCAGCAGCGTGGAGAAAAGGGAACTTAGAGAGAGAGAGAGAGAGAGAGAGAGAGAGAGAGAGAGAGAGAGAGAGAGAGAGAGAGAGAGAATTACGAAGTCATCATGTCGGGTCACACAATCAATCCATGGAGGAAGTCCTGACTCAAGCCTTCCTGTCCATAGTCAGGGATGGGCTCCGAGCTTGGGCCTGCCACAAACAACGAACCTGTGAGGCCACCCAGAGGCAACGATCTACAATCCTGAGCCCCTCACGCTAAGATGCTGTTGCGGTCAGCTTCCTAGTTGCTGCGCAGAAAGAACCCGAGCAAAAGCGGCTCTTGGAGGAATGGGTTTATTTGGCTCATGGACTCGAGGGGAGACTCCATCCTGGCAGGGAAAACGATGGCATGAGCAGAGGGTGGACATCACCTCCGCCACAGCACTGCAAACAGCGGCAGGAAGGTGTGCCAAACTCTGGCAAGGGGGAGCTGGCTTAGAACCCCCAAAAGCCCGCCCCCGACAACACAGCTCCAGCGAGGTTGCAAAACCCCAACTGCCATCAGCTGAGGATCTACACATTCATTTGTTTGTGGGGGACCCTGGATCAAACCATCACAGATGCCAAGAAACAGACCCTGGTAAGGGGGCACCTGCAAGACCTATGGGCTTGAACTTCAAGAGGGGAAGCAGGACCCTGGTGTTCCCATGACCTCGTCTGAAACCAAACCTCCCCTTGAATCATCTCATCTCTTCCCTTGTGGCTATGCAACTTGGTGTCGCGTTTTCTGTCACTTAAAACCAAGATGTATGCTACCAACGCCACAAGGCCTTTCCTATGGTTAAATTCTATGGGAGAACTAATTATTTCTAGAACCTTCTCTCGGATGTTTCACGGAATGTCTTGAAAACATGATCAAGACTCCAAAGGCCAGGATTAGAAGTGACCCATCTTCGAGGGTCCAGAAATGCCCTCGAGCGGAGCCAGGGACTGACTCACAGGGACTTTGTGTCTTTGGAAGAAAGGAGAGCCTTTTCCCGTCACCACCGAAACATGGATCTCCAAACAACAGGGAGGCCAGGCTTTCTGGCCCACGTTGGCCTTGGTGGGTAACTACGTTGGCCTGCGGTCAGGGGAGAGCAGATGGCTGCCCTCCTGCCTTCCTTCAAGGACAGCAAGAAGCTACATAAGCAAAATCCCCGTAGCTCCCAGGCCACAGAGGCCCCTTCACTGCACATGAGACAGCTTCTGCGGTCTGGCCTACGATCCTTGTATATACAACATTTGACTAACAAAAAAAAAAATGAAAGAAAGAAAGAAAAAGAAAACACTGGAAACGGCTCATTTTCTGGAAACTTCCTCTCACAGCCATTTGAGGTTCTTCCACTTGAACCAGACCTGAAATAGATTTGAAGTGATGGATGGTCTTTTCATACAAAATGCTGTTCCAAGATTTCTCCCCAACTAGGTTATCCTTCCTCAGTTTTGATGTCTTTGGGAAAGAAAGAATCATCAATACATTCGCCCATCGCAATTAAATTTCTTGGATTTTTTTTTTTCTTTCTGAAAATCCTTCTTTAGGAAAACATGACCCAGAAGAAGGCCTTGGAGGATGGTTTTCATCTGTGTGAAACAGATTAGTGGCCAAAACATCTGTGTAACACAGATCCAAGGAGACACACGGTTTCCAGAAGGTCTGACTCATAGCATTTGAAAACCTGGAAGGTCTTGTAAGCTGTGTTCGGGTTCAAGCGCCCCCCTCCAAGGTGTCACCTTCCCAGAACTTTTCTGGATGGTTCTGAAAGGTGAAAAAGGCCTTGGCCAGAACTGGACAGCTCATAACTAACTATGCTAACCCTCTCGAGCCTATGTGATCTCACTCTGTTGGAGAATCTGGGTTTTTTTTTGACAAAAGGCAGCGAGAGCCAAGAATAGCCAAACTCTACCAACAAGACCAGAGATGACAGCTGACTCCCTGGCAGGAGACGAACCAGCCCTCACACATCACCTGGGGCCCAGGTGAACCACAGAGGAAGTGGAGAGACGAGCAAGAGTGCTGCTCCCACAGGGAGCCTGACAACCTGCGCCAGGGCGATGGAGACAGACACTGAGGACACTCCAAACCTTCCAAAGCAGAAATCCAGAGGCTGCTGAGGGCTCAACACTACAGTAGACTTAAAACTCACCCGCCATGGCTCAGGGAACTTTGTGGAAGAGGGGGGCTGAAAGATTATAAGAGCCACAGGGTGGGAGAGACTATCCAGAGGTTCCCCCACAAACACACACACACAATGACTAACTGCTTCTCTCACAACCCATAACCTATGGTGAATACCAGGAATCCCACAGAGGAGGGCCCTCGACGGGATGGGGGCAGGAAGCAGGGAAATGATAGGAAGCCATGATGTGTGCGTACAAAGGTTCTACTCAAGAAAAAAATAGCCGGTTGTGGTGGCACACGCCGGTAGAATATTGCTGAAGAGGCGGAGGCAGGAGGATCATGAGTTTGAGGCCAGCCCCAGCTACACATTGGGCTGGAGAGATGGCACAGAGGTTAAGGCACTTGCCTCCAGTGCCTAAGGCCTCGGGTTCAATTCCCCAGGACCCACATAAGCCAGACCCACAAGGTGGTGGCCCTGGTGCGCTCTTTCTCTCTCTCTCTCTCTCTCTCTCTCTCTCTCTCTCTCTCTCTCTCTCTCTCTCTCTATCTCTCCTCTC
>PVHP010065909.1:0-10593 GCA_004024765.1 Zapus hudsonius
CAGACTTGTGGTCCTGTGGTTAGCACTAGCTATCTGGAGCATGTCCCTGGGATGGGCATAGGAAGCCCTGTTGTAGGTAGGTGTTAGCAGGCTGAGTGGAATTGGCTTTCTTGGCTTGATTTGCAGGAAAGGTACAGGAACAGGTGGGTGGACTGCAATGAGTCTCCCTTGGTTTAGGTTTATGGCTGAGTTTCTATCATTCTACCAGCTCCTCTGTTCTTGGGGAAGAGACAAGACATCTTTTCAAGACTTTTCCTAAACTTGAGATGACCAGGATTGCAAGCCCACCAGGTTGCAGAAAGGGAGCAGATCCCATATGGCTATGGAAAGACCTGATGCACTGTGAATTGTGCTTCAAGGATCTGCACTTGGGATGCAAAGAGATGTTTCTTACCCTTGGGGCCACTGCCTTGAACCCATCCACTTCTACAGGAGGGCCCAGGCTTAGCAGAGCATAATCCACAGAATGAAATGGGAGATTTCGCTTCTGGCTATCGATCAGTTCCTCTGTAGGTGCACTAAGAGGGCAGGGCTGACCAGGGGATATCAAGAATTACAAAGGAAGAGGGTTTCCCTTGGAATTGACTAGATAGATGGAGGCTTCCAAGGGCAATGGAATACAAAGGTTGAAAAGACATTTGAATTCAAAGGGGATTCTGCCTCTCTGTCTTTCTTTCTCTCTCTCTCTCTCTTTCTCTCGATGCAAAAATCACACTTTAATTATATTTTTGTCATTTTTCATGTAAACTGAGCATCTGAAATTAAAGATTTTATTTACAATTTTGTCTTGAAAACCATCCATCATGTATAAGAACTGTGATGGTTAAATTTATTTGTCAGCTTGACCAATGTAATAATCCATAATAATCTTGGGTGGGTCTCTGAGTTTGCCTGCAGGAAGGATTGACAAAATCCTTTTGGGATTTTGGAGAAGGGAGAAGGCTCCCTTCTCCAGAGTGAGCTCTTTCCCCCAGTGGGTGGGCCTTCCAGAAGGAGACTAAATATAAGGAAGCTTAAGGGGAAGGAGACACTCTTCCTTCCTCCTCAGGTTGCTAGTGCTTGTTCGTGACTTGCACTCGCATCCTGCTCTCCTACCCTTCCTGGACATCGAAACCCAGTTTCCTCGGCCTCACATTGTGGACTGAAGAGCAGCCGCTCCCCAGGGATTCATCAGGCCTTCTGGGCTGGACTGGGACTGCTGAGGTCTCCAGCCACGTGGACTGAACAGCTACTGGTTTCTTCACCTGTGGTCCTGCAGACTGCTATTGTTGGACTGTTGTAAGCTACCCCAATAAATTCCCTTTTATTATAATCCATTCTATCAACTCTGTTTCCTCTAGAAAACCCTGACTAATACAAGAACATATTAGAGAATTGTTAAAAATCTCATAGTGGAAAAAGGAGCATGTTTCTTTATTTTTATAAAAAGCACATTTTAAAATAAATCAAAATAGTTTAGTGTTCTCTTTTCTCAGGAAAATTATACTTTATACTGGGAGATAAAATCAGTTGGTACCAAACTCTAAGGTGTGTTCAGATTATTCATTAGTTGAGCAGCAATAAATTGAAAATGAATCCTTATGTACAGTTAGCCTTTGTTAAAGTTCCCAAAGTGTTTTCATTGTCTTTTCTTAAAACTTTTTATTGACCATCTCCATACATACACTTAATATACTGTGGCAGTTAACTCTTTCAGGCAAGTTCTACAGATTCCAAGCCTGATCCCCTCCCCTTGAGTGGGAGGTGTCTCTAACTAGAATTCAAACCTAATCCTGAAACTGATTGTTCAGGTATAGACCAACCAGCTGTCTCTCTGCTCACCTGGGGCAGGGAATACTCACTGGGACAGGAAATTCTGTCTCTTCTATTTCTCAGGGATCTCTGAATCTCCAGGGCCAGTGGTAAGGTTCCCCCAGGCCCCACCACAGCTAATGGCTATGGTGAGGCGCTGGATATCTTTTGCACATGAACCTTTCCTTCTTGTGATCTTTCTTTCTTCTGCTTGTTTGCCTGAGCAGCACAGATTTTGCTAAAACCTCTCCCATGTGCTCTCCCCACACTAGTGACTGGAGATCTCTGTAACTTCTCATTTCTTTAATTAAGATATGGGCTACTTTCCCCTATTCCAGTCCCAAATCTTCTAAACTTACTCCAGTTTGAAATAAACTTGTGTGATGAAGAAAATGCTCTCTATCTAAGTTTGTCCAATTCTTTGGCACACTGAGATATGAGGGAAGTATAGTGAGTAAAGCTTCGGGTGTTCACCCCACTGTTACGAGTCCTCACCGCTGCAATGATGATAACCTCCTCCTGTGACACTTCTCCCCTAAGCTTTCCCATTTTCAAAGTAGCTGTACTAATCACACCTATCCTTATGTATACATGCATACTGGTACAGAAAACAGCCACACTTCTGTGAACAAAGTCATTTTCAGAGCATGTGAATATACTGAACATTTTATGAAAGCAGCTTGGATGGCTTTATAGCACATCATTGTTTACAAAATCAAAGAGCAGCTGTTATTACCATCCAGTTCAACAAACTTGTCATTAAGATTAGAAAAGCTTCGTAAATGAAGATGATCACATATCAATTGCATATTGGCAGCATAAATGATATAATAATGTTGGCATGGCAATCTCTTTTTTAAACAATTATTAAGTAGAAACTTTGTATGGCCACATCTTGTGTTGGTACCATCATTTCCCTCCTTCCTGCCCCCATTCCACTGAGGGCTCTCCTTAGTGGGATTGCTGGTATTCACTGTGGGGTTGAGGGTTATGAATTGTGAGAGCAGAAGTCAGCAACTGGTGGGGGAGGGAGGGAAAGCAATGCCTCTGCATGTTACTTTTTTTTAAAAAATTTTTTGAGGTTAGGTCTCACTGTAGCTCAGGCTGACCTGGAACTCACTCTGTAGTCCCAGGCTGGCCTTAAACTTACAGAGATCATCCTACCTCTGACTCCCAAGTGCTGGGATTAAAGGTGTGTGCCACCATGCTTGGTTCTATTTTTTTTTAAAACTGTTTAGTCATGGAAAAATTTTAAAATACACAGAATAGTATAATGAGCTCCTTCTGTTTTTCCAATATTTTATCCAATCTTCTTTCTCTTGACATTTGCTTTGCTTGGTATCAAAGTTTTCCTCGCCAGGCATGTTGGCATGCACCATGAATCTCAGAACTTGGAGGCAAAGGTAGGAGGATCGCCGTGAGTTTGAGGCCACCCTGAGACTATGTAGTGAATTCCTGGTCAGCCTGGGATAGAGCAAGACCTTACCTTTAAAAAACTCCAAGAAAACAAACAAACAAACAAAAAAGTTTTCCCCAACTACTTTGCCAAGCTAGAGAGATGAAATCAGAAAATCTGAACACTGTCAGTCATTGGTTATGTTATCAAACTTAAACTACAGATGTTTGATGTTTGCCTGATGTTTATGAAATCTACATTGGTCCAGTCTCTCCTTGTAATGCCTCATAATGGTTGAAATGGTTAGTCTGTGCCATTATATGTTAAAAGTATATAACTTTTTTTGATTTTAAAGGTCTCACAGTTAAAAACAGTCTTAATCTCAAATAAGATTTGGAATTTTGAAAGAATCTTAAATTGGTAAAAACTATGGAAACTTTTAAACTTGGACTCAACACAATATACAGTGTGAGGTTATAAATCTATTGGGGGTTAGGGGCAAAATGTAGTAAATAGGACTTTCTTTCTTTCTTTCTTTCTTTCTTTCTTTCTTTCTTTCTTTCTTTCTTTTTTTTAGGATTTTCAAGGTAGGGTCTCAGTCTAGCCCAGGCTGACCTGGAACTCACTCTGTAGTCTGAGGGTGGCCTGAAGGCATGCACCACCATGCCTGGCTGGATTCAGAAGTTTTATAAAAAGCTCCTCTCTAGCTGTCTGGGTGAAGGAGGTGTCTCTGTGGTCTGATCCCAAGCTACAGCCCTAAAATGTTACTAGGGGCCTATCTGGAATTCCAGCCATAGGTATGCAGAGAGCTGTCTGAGCTCTGCCTGTTTTCTCTGCTGTTTGTGGCTTGAGTGAGCTTGCTTTTGGAGGTGCTGGTGATTGGTTTTTTCTTTCGGCTTGGATCTGTCAACTTCAAATTAATCCCTTCTTCTTCCCATAAACTGTGTCAGTTTAGAAGTTCATCTCAATAACTGAAGCTGACTATGACAGCATAAAAAATGAGGCCAGGAGAGAATGTCCTTGGGTTACTGAGTTTGGGCTACCATGTAACGGAACTTGTTCTATCCCAGGCAACGAAGATCCACCTGTGAACTTTGTAACAAAATCTTCTCTGAAAAGAGAGAAGAGAGAAAATGTTCAATGTCATTAATTATCAGAGAAATGCAAATCAAAACAACAATGAGATTCTACCTTTCTCCAGTCAGAATGGCAATCATTAAAAAATCTACCAACAATAGATGATGGTGAAGATGTGGGGAAAAAGGGACCCTCATTCACTGCTGGTGGCAATGGAAACTTGTACAACCACTTTGGAAAGCAGTGTGGAAGCGCCTAAACAGGATGGATATAGAGCTACCAGAGGACCCAGCTATCCCTCTACTGGGCATCTACCCCCAAGTTTCCTCACTGAAGCACAGAGACGTTTGCTTAACCATGTTTATAGCAGCTCAATTCATAACAGCAAAGAATTGGAACCAACTCAAGTGCCCATCACAGGACGAATGGATATCAAAGTTGTGGTACATATACACTATGGAATTCTACACAGGTGAAATGAAAAATCACATACAAACTTTAAAGAAAAATTGATGGACTTGGAGCAGACCATTCTTAGCAAACTCACACAAGAGGAGAGAGCCAAGCGCTGCATCTTCTCCCTCATACGTGGTTCCTAACAAGGTTAAGCCTGAACATAAAGAAAACCTGTCAGTGAACAGAGAGACTGTAAAAGGGGATGGGAAGAATTGAGGGGGGAGGAATGGGAGGGTGGGGGAACTCATACAATAAACTAAACTAATAATGAATCGACACCATAAAACCTTAGTTTTAATACAGTAAGCTCCTAAGGAAACTGTGGGAACCACCTGTGTACAAGGGACCATGAATGGAATGGGAGGAAGCCTAACCTCAAGAATAATTGCTCAGGCCTGCATCTCCCTGTCCCAGTTATTGGTTCCTTCCTACA
Organism: Zapus hudsonius; assembly: GCA_004024765.1. NCBI lineage: Eukaryota > Metazoa > Chordata > Mammalia > Rodentia > Dipodidae > Zapus > Zapus hudsonius. The sequence continues at coordinate 5,154 of PVHP010065909.1, forward strand.
CTGAGCTGTGGATCAAAGAGACCCACTAGGTCCCCCAAACTTGACAGACTTTTGTCAAAGCTCTTGAATATCTACTACCCTAAGGCCTAAGGTAAGACCCTATTGCTGAAGAAATCACGGAGTGTCATTAAACAACACCAAGAGAGTCTTCTAGATCCAGAATGGTAACCAGCTCCCAGATGGTAGCATGTGTAGCACTGGAAGGTGTTACATGACCTACTAGGGGAAATTGGTCAATGATATTTGGAGAAAACAAAGACCATTGATATATAAAATAGATAGTTGTCACAAGAATGCTGAACACACTGCTATATGGAAGAGACCAGAAAATCAAGAAATGCTCATCTGTGCAATAGTGGCACTAAACCTAGGAGAGTAATCAACAGCTTACTGATTGGTGAAGAGATATACTTAGTGACAAGGTACCCTTACCTACAACTGGGATCCATGGCAAAATCTTATGGAGACCAAGAACCTGGGCTCCTAGGGGCAATTCCTTCTACCAGAGAGCTATAGAGAGACTAATACCCATTAGAAGCTAGCCAAAATAGCAATGCTTGTCTCATTTAACCTATTTTGATCTCACTCTCTGATGGAGATTCTTTTTGTATTTTTCAGAAGGCATTGAGAAAGCCGGGGACAGCCCAATTCTACCAACAAGACATTGGATGATGGCTGTCATCCTGGCGGGAGACAACCACACCTAGCCTTCACAAAGGGCCCAAATGAAACCTATGAAAAAGTGATGAGACAAACAGGAGGCTAATCACCACAGAAAGTCTGATAACCCAGGAAAGGTCAATGGAGACAGACACTAACAATACCCAACACAACCTAAAGCTGGAGTCCAGAGACACTTAAGATTTCAACAATAAAACAGACTTAAAACACACCCACCATGACTCAGGGAATTAAGTGGAAGAGGAGGCAGAAAGAATGTAAGAACCATGGTGGGGGAGAATATCCAGAGACATCGCCCCCCCCCCCCCTCAGCAACAGTGCACAAAGAGGGAAGGAAAAAAAAGGGGAAAATGGCTACCTGTGGTGCAGTTCATAACCCCCTAAACTATGGACAGATCCAGTATGCACACTGAGGAAGGACCCCAGTGGGTAGGGAACAGAGAGGAGGGAAATGAGGACACCTTCAAAAGATTTGCTCATACAATGTATATACTTTTTCATAATAAAGATATTAAGTAAAATAAAAAAAGAAAGAAGAGTGTTCCAAGAACCCTGCTAAACCCTGAAGTGCTTTGAGCCTGCTGAAGCAACTCACATCGACTGAAAGCATTAGTTCCCAAATTGTCTTCATCTTGATGAGCACATTTGATGCCCCCACTTCTGGGAGGTTAATAAACCCCATGGGTGATTCTGGGAGGGAAAGCAACTTAAGCCAGCCATAGAACCAGGACTATATGCAGGTCAAAGACTGCCTTTTCCAGCCCAGGATCTTCTCTGCTTTGGGGTGTCCTAGGTGTAAAGTGAGGTGCCCCATATCTGAGTTTTTTGCTTTCTGGAACCCAGCCATTTTGGGAGGTTAAACATCTTGAAGAGAAAAATCCCACAAAGATAGTGTTTTTATGAAGGACAAAATATGTCCCCTTGGTATGATCCAGTCAAGGAGACACCATTGTGGCTCCATAGAGATATAAAGTACAAGTGTGGTTATGGGGATTGGGGTGGTCAGGATGAGGAGTAATTGCTTAGTTGGTATAGGATCTCAGTCTAGGATGATGGGCATGTTCTGGATAGATGGTGGATGGTGGTGATGGTTGCATAGCAATGTGAGTGTACTGAATGCCACTAAAAGTGGCTTAAGTGTTTTGTTTGCTTTCTTCTTCTTTTTTTTTAAAAGTTGTTTTGATATGGTTCGGGGGCACGGAATTAAACCCTCTTTCCAGCTCCATGCAGTAGTAAATTTTATGTTCTGTTTATTTTGTTACAGAAAGCCATATAGCTTTTCTACTTGACTAGTTTTACTGAAACCCAATCCTATCTTGTCTGTTTGTCCTGCACTGCCTCATTAAAGTGTGAATCATTTCAGTAAACTGCAAGGCAGGCCTGTTAGGAACTTTTGTTTTGGCCTAAAGAACTCATAATTTTGCTTACTTTTCACTTTTAAGGTTTGCATAGCAGGTGTTCAAATATTAGGCAGGAGGCATCTTAATGTAAACCTATATTGGTGAATATGATCCCAGCAATCAATCCTTATTTCTTGAGGCAGAATGTCAGAGCAAAAGCTCTGGAGGAGAATCCCTTCACCGTTATGAAGGCAGCTCTCTGCAAGCAGCTTTCCTGTGTTCTTTGTGCTGGGGACCATTGCCATGGCATCCAGGAGAGAAGAGAAGGGTTTCCCTTTGGTATCTCTTGTGTAAGTGTCAATGCTGAGACTTCAGAATGCATGGTGCCCACATCACCTGGAAAGCTGTAGAAGCACATACATCTATCCTTTCCCACTTTACCATGTATTCAGATTCAGCTCTGTCACTTATGGCAACGAAGCCAGAACCTGAGATATAAAATCTGTTCATTGGCTGCATGGCTTCCAGCACCGAATGTCCTGGAGAGATTTACCTTCCCAACTGTCAAAACAAAAAACAAAAGTCCCTTCTGATTTTTGATGTACCATCTGTGGTCAATCTTCTATGCTGGTGGCAGCTAGTGAAGTTTTAATGGACTCTGGAATCTCCTGGAAGATCTCCTTTGCCTTAGTCAGCCACACACCACTGGGATGAGCCTCCAGTCCAGGCACACTTATGGGAGGAAAGGATTTATTGAAGCTACAGATCCTGGGAAAGTTCCATAATGGCAAAAGAGGCTGGCCCACTTTCAAAGGTCCAAGCAGAGAAAGAAAAACCAATCACCGTCATCACACACACACAACAGCAAACAGGCATGGGGGAGAGAGAGATTTCCTTCCCCTTTATATAGCCTTAGGGTCTTGCAACCCTATCTCAAACTTGTTAGCTTCCTGAGTCTCTGGATTTTCCTTCCTGCACTGCCCTCCCAGGAAGGGATGTTCATTTCTAGCTTCCCTGAGCTTCCTTACATCCCAACCCCTACTGAGAGGTCTGCCTTTCTGTGAACTTCATCAGAGACCCACCCAAGATTATTAAAAGGGTTGACACCAAAATTTGACTATCACAGGTTGACCCCTTGTCAACTTGATATCAAAGCATGTCCTGGAGAGATTTACTTTCCCAACTGTCAAAAACAAAACAAAACAAAAAACCCTTCTGCTTTTTAAAAAAACAATATATTATTTATTCATAGCAGAGATATACACACAGAGTGACCTTCAGCCACTGCAAAGGAACTCCAGATACATGAGCCACTCTGGGCATCTGGCTTATGTGGGTACTGGGGAATTGAACCTGTGTCCTTAAGCTCTAGAGGCAACCGCCTTAACCACTGAGTGACCTCTCCAGCCCTTTTTATTTTATTTTCCCTTCTGCTTTTTGATGTACTACCTGTGGTCCATCTTCCATGCTGGTGGCAGCCACTGAAGATTTAAAGGACTCACGAACTCCTGGAAGATCTCCTTCTTGCACCTAACCCTTATCTACCAGCCTGAGCTTCCTTAAGGAAGAGGAGTGTCCTGCTACAGCTCATGGTGAGGTGACAGAACAGTGGCATCCAAATGGTGAAGGAACATGTGTGTGAAAGGAAGGGAGCCAGTGGTCCTGGTCAGCACAGCCTGAGACCCAGAATGGAAGCAGAGAAACAAGAGGGATGGACAGCATTGCATTTTCAGTTATGTGAGCACAATGGTGTGGACATCAAAGCGTGGGGCAGTGTCGTGCCAGGCGCTATGAGGGACTGAGTGGGCTGAGGGTAGGCAGCCTGGGGAGGCTGAATCACAGCCCAAAGAGCCTTTTAGGACTTTTAGCTCCTCTTCCCTGGGTAACAAGAGGCTCTTGCAGGACCTTGTGCTGCGAATAGAAGAAGCAATGATGGTAAAGACCATGAGAGGGAAAGGAAAGACTGCTGTGATCGCCTTTCTCTTGTCTTTCTTTCCTTGGGTTTTCTTTCTCCTATCCTCTCATCTACTTCATGGCAGAGTCCATGACATCGTTCTCCTTCCCCAGGTGTCTCTCAGCTTTCTTGGGTCACACTAGTTGCTTTCACCAGAACTTTCTTAAGCATTTCTCCTGAATACAATAGAAAAATCAGGGGAAATCTTACTTACTTGTGTTCATAGGCTATCCTGGATATTACAATCCTTAGACACCCTATGGCTTTTTTTTTTTTAACAGGGTGGGGTTGACTTACCTCCAGTGGATTTTCTGTCAAGGCTTGGTTCCCACAAGGTCAAGGAAGATGATGGGGCTTCTCATGTATATATATTTCCCCTTCCTTTGTGTGTGTGTGTTTTATACTTTGTTGTATTCTTTTTAAAAATATTTTATTTATTCATTTTCAAACAGAGAGAGAGAGAGAGAGAGAGAGAGAGAGAGAGAGAGAGAGAGAGAGAGAGAGAGCACCTGGGCCACCATCTGGTGGTCTGGCTTATGTGGGCACTGGGGAATTGATCCTAGGGCCTTCGGCACTAGAGGCAAGTGCTTTAACCACTGAGCCATCTCTCCAGCCCTGTGTGTGTTTTAATCAGGGTCTTGCTCTATCTAGCCCAGGCTGAATTCATGATGTAGTCTCAGGCAGGTCTCAAACTCTTGTCGATCCTCCTACCTCTGACTCCCAAGTGCTGGGATTAAAGGCATGTGGCAGGACACCCAGTGATGCCAGGCCTTTTAAATTATTTTTTCTATGTGAGTTTCGGGGACTGATCCTAGGCCTTCATGCTTACAAAGCAAGCAATCCATCAACAGAGATATCTCCTGTTCTCTGTCCTTTTCTTGTTCCCATGTGTCTCTGGTGAAACCACTTTTCTCTACAGTTCATTTGCCCTGCCTGGGGTGTGAAAAAGGGAAGTAGGTATGCTAAGAAAGAGCAAAGCAAAGGTGAGAGTTCCCCTTGAACCACCTCAACGGAAGCAGGCAACTTTGGGTTCTCCCTTTGGGGAAAAGAGAAGTTGCAGTCAGAAGTCTTTCCTGGAGGTTACACACCTTGCCCTGGGTGCTTATTGGCCAGAGTGGCCTCAGTGTCCTGGCCTCTGGTTCTCCATCAGACTTCCCCCTTGGTCTACCAGTGCCATCTGTTCCCTGGGCAGAGCAGAAGAGAGTCCTAGATGTTTGAGTCATTTCAGCCGAATCCCAGATGTCAGGGAGCAGACACCAACATGCCTATTGAGTCCTGCCCATATGTCAAGGTCATGGGGTGATTATTGTTTGAAGAGTTTTGAAGAGTGTTTTGCTATAAGCAGTAGATAACTGGAACATAAATGAATGAATGTGGCTACTTACACAAGAGTGGCGAAACCATAGGTAATTGTGAACACATATGTGATAATAATGACCACAAAGAGGTCCAGGGCATGTTATAA
>PVHP010067043.1:0-11356 GCA_004024765.1 Zapus hudsonius
ATATATATATAATTACATGCACACATGTAAACTGTTTATATACCTGTTTTATATTGTATACATGTGCTTTGTAGTAGTGCAGATAGTTGAAATGCTTTATAGGGGAGACAAGGTAATATTTGTTTATGACATAAGGAAGGGGAAGAGTTTTGAATGATGAATGGGTGGGGGCCATGTGGTTAGAAGTTGGTTTGCTAGCTTTCCCTGTTGTGAGTTCAAGTGTGCTCATGATATTATCCAAAACAAGTAGTTAATTAGTGAATAAGAAACTAGAATTTGTACTTTAAATGAGTAATCTTTGAGAACATATTAAAGATGAAATTCTCTTAAGCTTTCTTAAATTCTAGTATTCTTAGTTCTGTTACATAATTTTGTCTGTATTTTTCACATTCAGTTATACTTCATTTTCTACAAATTCCTTTCATCTTGATTCTTTTAAAATTCTACTTCATTTCTTTTGAGTATTTTCAATCCTTCTAAATATCCTTCATTATGTTTTCATGTAGATATTTCTCCATTGCATATTCTGCTATTTTCAATTATGGACTATTCTGAATTGTCTGTTTTAAAACCTTCATTTCTGAACTTATCTTACACTTCATATTTATATTCTATTCTACTTCATTTTCTATTTTTTGCTTCTAGATTTTTTAAAAGTTATTTTACACCAGATAATGCTGCTTAAGAATACATTTTTTATTCTAACTTGGGTACTGTACTAACTGTTTTTCTCTGTAGTAATGTGTTTTAAGATAATTAAATGTATTTTTCACACTACTTTTCAGGTTTAATCTGCATTGAGGTAGGATTTTTCACTTTGCCTTAAAGCTGGAGTGGATTTCAGAATACATTTGCATCCTTTCAGACTACATTTTCATCCCTTTATCCATCAGTTGGGCATATAGTTGGATGACAGTCCCTAGCATCCACTTCCCATGGAAACACAGTAGTTACAGTCATCTTTTGAAACATGAATACCATTTAGAAAAATAAAATAAATTAATTTCTAGTGTACATTTAAAAAATAGTAATTCCACATTTCTCCAGGCAGTCAATACAAGGACATTGTAAATACATAGAAAGCAGAGAAGTAAAGCTGAGCTGCCATAATGCTGTGGATGGATAATAATAGTTTAGCTAGCCGAGTGTGGGACAATGAGATTTGCTCCTAATGGATGGAGTAGGCTAGGGATGCATATTTGGTCAGGTGTCCTCTCAGTCTTTACACTGGACAGATGTCATGCTTCAGGAAGGCTGTCCATCACTATTTGAGAGAGGGTCTAGTCTATCATTGGCTTTCAGCTCCCCACATAAGCTAGAGTCCTGGTCAGAGAGCCCAGGAATCTGCTGTTTCTGCTTCATCACTGGTGGGATTATAAGTACCTATCGTCATAGTCAACATTTTTACATGGGTTCTAGGGACAAAGTCAGGTCCACATGCTTACCATGTGAGTACTTTACTGACTGAGCCATCCTCTCCGCCCCCTAAGCTGTTCCTGAGAGCACTTTGATTTGCTTTGCTTTTGGATTTGTTTGGTTTTGGAGGAATGTGTATAAAGATTTCGAAACAGGCAGTTGTCGTTATTCTTTGGGAGCCTGGAGCTCAGTGCGATTTTTAAGCCTGAGTCTTTATTGACCAGCATCAGTGTTCTTATTCTCTCCTGTATATTTTGCAACTCAAGGCAGTGTTTGTGTTATATCCCTGCCATGTCTTTAACCTAAGCACTCTGTGATTGCTTTCTCTCCACAGCATCAGTGTTCCTCTGTTTACTTTTGTTACAAAGGAGGTTTTATACCCTATTTTTAGAACACAAAGCATTACTAGCAGTCTAAACAATGCCAGCTCACACTTCACATAATCACACAGTGAAATAAAAGTTCCTTTTCCCAACACTGTTTGGGTAAGAAAGCTAACACTTCTTTTCAGGTTGATTCTGCATTGAGGTAGCATCTTTCACTTTGCCTTAAATCTGGAGTGGATTTCAGAATACATTTGCATCCTTTCAGACTAGGTTTTCATCCCTTCATCCATCAGTTGGGCATATAGTTGGTAACCCTGTAACAGTCCCTAGCATCCACTTCCCATGGAAACACAGTAGTTAGAGTCATCCTTTTGGAACGTGAATACCATTTAGAAAAATAAAATAAAATAATTTCTAGCATTCATTTAAAATAGTAAAATCCACATTTCCCTAGGCAGTGAGTACAAGGACATTGTAAAGATATATAGCGGCCATAATGCGGTAGATGGGTAATGATAGGTTAGCTCGCAGAGTAAAGGACAATGAGATTTGCTCCTAATGGATAGAGTAGGCTAGGAATGCATACTTGATTGGGTGTCCTCTAGGTCTTCACAAAAGAATTAAACTGTCACAAAACACCCTGACTTTGTACAAGGCACTGCCAGCCCTACTTCTGAGTGTTTGCATTTGTTGAACAGAATGCGCAAAAGACATCTACAATCCCTAATTGATGGGCTGATTTTATGTTGAGTGTCTATTTCAGCAATGATTTTCAAATCTCTTAGAAATGCTCGGGTAAAATAGTTATTGTCTGCATCACCATGGACATATTTTATAAGTAAGTGACACTAATTACAAAATAATGGCCATACACTTTGCATTCTGATTTATGCTAACAGATGAATGTTTTCTTATTTTTTTAATTTACTAATTTATCAATTCAGTCAGGCTGCCAGAACTCCTTTCAAATCATCTTGAAAAGGAGCCTGGGCACTGTAGAAGCCCTCTGCTTGATAGATGTCAAACTGTGGAATCATATAAATTCAACCTTTTATTATCTTAGCATCCCATCCACCCTAAATAAATCTTCAGGATTGATCAATAAAGATTTTTGTCAAATCTTGGTTTTCAGAGGTTTTAAACTAAGCTGTAAAAGTATGATTTCCCTAGACACTTGGCATATCACATTTGAAGGGTAAAAGTAAGCTTTATTCAATATTATTCAATTCCTATCCTCTTCAGATGTTAACTAATGGCATTTTTTTTCTTTACCATATGGCTAGGTATTTGGAAAACGTGTGATTGATGCTAAAGAATCTAAGTTAAAATGCCTTTGATAATGTTTCTATTGCCAGTGTTACTTACATCTTAGTTATTCCTAGGAAAAACAAAGCATTGTTCCTGCATGCTTACCTCCTTGGTTTAACTTGAGGACAAGGTATTCTCTGGAGAAATTTGAAGACACTTCTGAGCTCAGCACACTAGAATTTTGGGCCCTGGTGTTTTCATTTTGCCTCCTAATGATAGTTTATCCCTTCATTAATATTAAGAGGATTTTGATATTTTTGCCTGCATTTCTGTGATACTCAGCTTTCTGTTACTGCACAAAGCTGAGATAATTAGTTTAAGAAGAGAACAGATTCACTTTGGTTCATAGTTTGGAAAACCACAGTTATGATTTGTTGGCCTCATGCTTTTGAACTTATGATGTGCCAGTTTGTCACAGTCAAATTGTCCACCTCATGGCCAAGGAGGAACAAAGAGTAAGAAAGACATAAGGGCCCTGTAATCTCCTTCAAGAGTATGTCTCTGGTGAACTTAAGCCTTCAACTAAATGCTGAAGTTTAAAGGCTTTACAACTTCTCAATTGTACCACAGGCCAAGAAGCAAGCCTTTACCACAGATATAAGAAAATGTATAGAATTTCTAGTGTACTATATAATACCTTTTTGTTCTATAATAAATATTTTCTTCTTTTATGTTATTGATAGAAGATAATGAATGTCCTATGTAGCATATATATATATATATATATATATATATATATATATATATATATATTAATATATTTGACAGTGGAAAATCATTACATAAGTTACATTTTCTTTCTTACATAGCATCTTTTTTTTAAAATTAATACACTTAATTTACAAATTTATGAGGATACAAGAAATTCAGTAATGATTCTCAGACTGTTTCATTCTTCTTGAAACTTCATGTCCTTCATAATGTGGTTTATGGAAAACTTATTTACAAATTGTTCCTTTCATATAGAATTTGAAATAGGTAGCATGATTCTTTTCAGAACCACATATACCATTTCTCACATGCATCTTCACAGCACCTCCAGTTCTTAGCAAGGACACTCTTAATTTTCCATCAGAATGTGGAAGGAGACTGACAGGGAGGAACAGGGAAAGTGTAGCAGATAAAACAAGAGTTAAACAGAGGAGTGAAAATATGTACATCACCTTGTTAATCTTAATTGCATAGAGAACATTTCAATATTTCATCATTACTATGGGAACTTTGGCATTGTTTGAAGTCCTTAACATGCCAGAAAGGACCATTTTAGTACTAATTTGTTCAGATTTTGCTGTCTTATCATGAAAAAATTGAATTTATAAAATATTTTCTTTGGTATCTATTAAGATGCTTTTACTTTTATTCTACTAATATTATAAATTACATTGCTCACTTTTTTTGGCTTTTCAAGGTAGGGTCTCCATCTAGCCCAGGCTGACATAGAATTCACTATGTAGTCTCAGGGTGGCCTTGAATTTACGGTGATCCTCCTACTTCTGCCTCCCCATTGCTGGATTAAAACTGTGCATCACCATGCCTGGTTACATTGCTCAATGTTAAAATAGTAAACAACCCTGAATTCTTGAGATAACAGAAGTGACATGATTTATTTTTCTTTTTGTATATTTGTCCATATAATTTTTATTTTTTGCTTCTATATTCATTAGCATGATTGAAATTAATCTTCAGATTCCCTCTTGTATATTTGTGTAATTTTATTATTAAGATAATACTGGTATCATCAAACATCTTGGATGCTAACTTTGTTTTTTCAAGGTAGGATCTCACTCTAGCCCAGGCTGATCTGAAACTTACTTCTTAGTCTCAGGCTGACCTCAATCTCAGGGTTATCCTCCTACCTCTGCTTCCTTAGTGCTGGTATTAAAGGTGAGCTCCATCATGCCGGGCTATTTTTTATCACCATGAAAGTTTGTTTAATAGTAATATTAGTGACTTTTTTGAAATATAATATATTCTCCAGAAAGAATTTATCAGTGGATTGGAGAGTTTTCTCAGTGGTTAAAGACACTTGTTTGCAAAGCTTGAAGGCCTAAGATCAATTACCCAGAAATCACATAAGGCCAGATGCACAAAATGGTACATATGTCTGGGGTTCATTTGCAGTGGCAAGCAGTCCTGGCACACCTCTCTCTCTCTCTCTCTCTCTCTCTCTCTCTCTCTCTCTCTCTCTCTCTCTCTCTCTCTCTCTCTTTATTGCAGTCACTTTTCTCATTGCTCTGGCAAACATCCAACCAGAACCACCTTGTGGAGGAATGGGTTTATTTTGGCTTACAGGGGAAAGCTCCAGGGGAAGCTCTATGATGGCAGGGAATACTGTGACATGAGCAGAGGCTGGATATCACCTCCTACTTTGACAGTCAGGTGTGTGTAGGGATCACCCCTCCCCTTGCAGCCCCTCCCCTTGAATGGGAGGTGTTTAGTTAGAGCTACAACCTAGGTGCCAAAACTGATTGGTCACATATGAACCAATCAGCTGTCCCTCTAACTCACCTGGGGAGGTCTTAAAACTAGCTTCCCTAGAGGAAGTAGCCCCTCTTCCCCCACATGGCAATGGAGTAGGACTACTGACCCAGGCCTCAGGGAGGTAAGTCCTATACCCCTACCCCAGCCATGGGGGGCAGACTCCAGACATTTCTCTCATGAACCTCTCTTTCTCATAAAGGGAGCTTTCTGTTATCTTTTCTTGGGCTGTTTATTTAACTAAATAATATAAGCTCTGTGAACTCTCTGACACATGTTTTCCCCACACTGGTGGCAGGAAAACTCTATAACTTCCCACATGATAACTGGGCAATTTCCCCATCCAACTCCCCTTTTCCTAATCTACTAAATTAAATGTGTAATTAAAATTTAATTCTGTCCCTGTGTACAATTCTTTGGCATTAGAGGACAAGAACTCGGAGTAGGAGGAGGGGGAAGGGAGGATTCCAAAACTCTCTCTCTCTCCCCGTGTTGCTTACAAATATTATCAGCAACCCGTATCACTACCCAGCATCAGTTGGACAATTACAACAGGAAAGTGTGTCAATGACTGGCAGGGGGAGCTGGTTACATCGCCCATGAGCCCGCCCCCAAACACATACCTCCAACAAAGTTTCAAATCAGTAATTGCCATCAGCTGGGGATCAAGCTCCTGAATCAGAACATCACATTCTCCTCACTCTTTCCCCCTCTCTTTTCTCTCACTCTCTCTTTCTTTGTCTCCATCTCTCCCTCCTCATTCTTAAATAAGTGAATAAATAAAATATATTTTAAAAGTATTTGTAAGTGAAGCTACCTGACCTTATGTTATCCTTTATGGGAAGACTTTCTAATTAAAATTTTAAAATAAATATCAGGCTGTTTGGAGCTCATCATTGTTGCCTCACTTGAAAGCTTGCTGAGGTGGAACTCTTTGGTAGGGGAGCAGAAACATGTGATCAAAGCTCTTCACGTCATGACAGCCCAGAAACACAGAGAATGACATACAAGAATGTTTGATAGCAAATTCCGCCTAACTGAAATATTTCTTCCTAAAGGGAGGAGGGAATCAAATGATCAAAAAGTCTATGGGGGCAGGGACTGACACTTAAAAGGTCACAGACCACTCCCCACAGTTACAAGAGTTATAAACAACTGTTGAGGGACAGATTCAGACTAATACGTTAGCAATATTTCCCTGAATTGAAACATTCTGTCATGAAGAGAGGAAGGTCAACAAGTTTTGAGGAAAGGTTGCAAGGCCCCTCTCTCAGCTTAACCTACACTGATCTCACTCTCCGATGGAGATTGTGTTTGTATTTTTCAGGGTGCAGCAAGAGAGCTGGGGCCCATCTAACCCTACCAACCAACTGCAGGCCAATAGCTGAGATTCTGGCAAAAGAGGAGCCACCACAGTCATACCGTGGAGGATCCATATGAATCCCCACAGAGTATGTCGAGATGAACAAGGGACCCACAGCCACAGCCATTCAATCAACACAGGATAAGCCAGTGAGACAGAAACCAATGATTTTTGACACAAAGACCCCTAAACTCACAACCTTAAAACAGCCTTAATACTCATCCACCACGACTCAGGGAACTGAGCGGAAGAGGGGGCGGAAAGATTGTGAGAGCCGTGGTGGGGGAGATTATCCAGAGGCACGGCCAGGAGAACCTGGCTAAATACTAGGCTATCCATGGTCCCCTGTCATAAGGACTGATCCAGAAGACCCAGGGAGGAGGTTATCCAGTGGAGGGGGGAGGGGAGGGCAGCGGGGAATTGGGGATAACAACTCATTGTTTGCCCACTAAATATTGTAACTCATTATGGAAAATAAAAAAAAAAAAGAAAATGTGTCTTTGGGCTGGAGAGATGCTTCTGTGGTTGAGGCACTTGTCTACAAAACCTAACAACATGAGTTCAATTCCCCAATACCCATGTACAGCCAATTGCACAAAGGGGTGCATGCATCTGGAGTTTGTTTGGAGCAGCTAGGGGTCCTGGCATGCCCATTCTTTCTCTGTCTCTGCTTGAAAATAATTAAAAATATTTTTTTAAAATGTGCCTTTATTTGACGATAGTGTTTTCATAAGGTTACTCATGTTAAAACAGGGCTAAGATCTTTAATTAAGTATGATTATTGTCCTTAATTTTGAAAATTTGGACACACAGAGAAAACAGGGATGCCATGTGATGATGAAGGCAGAGTTGGGGAAGAAGGTTATACAAGACACGGATGCTGAAGAATGATAAGAAACCAACAGAGGCAGAAGATCCCCCCTCACAGCCCTCAGATGAAAACTACTCATGCCTTAGATGAGATTTCAGCCTCCTGAGCTGTGAAACACTAAATTTCTGTGCTTCAAACCACTCAATTTGTGAATTTTGTTTTATTAAGTTTTTTTCTTTGTTGTTGTTGTTATTAAAGCAATTTTAACAAACTAATGGGCCTGGTCTGGAGAGGATATTTTTGGAAGTATATCTGACATTATTTAACTTTTCAAGCAAAAACGTTAAAGCAGGTAACAATCTAACAATGAAAATGTTTATTTTCAAACATAGCTTTGTTTTTCTCCCTGTAAGAAATGTTAAAATCATATTTATCTGGTCAGTGGTGCTGAGAAAATCTTTAATTAAAAAGTGTGCTTACAGATCAATGATTGTTTCGAGACAAGCAACTAGATCAGAACAATTTTATTTATATATGCTTTGATTGTATTAAAATATACATAGCATGGACTTTTGCATTGCAAACATTTTTATAAGTACAAGTCAATGGCACTAAGTGCATTTGCATTGTGAAACTCTCACCACCATCGCAATATTTTGACATCTGAACTTAATTTGCTATAAAAAATTGATGATTAGAACCCATAAAATTGAACTCTCACAGCTGTCACTTAGAGTTAAACAAACCGAGAAAGCTATCCCTTTCTAATGCCATTAAAAAGGTTTAATCACAGAATCCCTTATCATTTGGTTTCATAGTGTCTCCTCTGAAAACAAGTTGAAGCACAAATAAAATACCTGGAAGAATGGGTACCTAGAAAAGCTCAGATTTAATCTAAACTGGACATTAACCTTATATGCCACTAGATACATTGTGTGCTCAGCCTAAAAATGCACACTCATTTCATGATAACTTCTTACCTTAAGCAATTAGTATTGGTTATTGATACTAATTAGTACTTTTTTTGTCAAGGTAAGTAAGCATGATGTTTAGTTTTTTTTAAAATATTTTAATTTATTTGCAAGGAGAGAGAGAGAGAGAGAGAGAGAGAGAGAGAGAGAGAGAGAGAGAGAGAGAGCTCTGCGAGCACCTTTACTGCTGAGCCATTTCTCTAGCCCTGTTTATGTTTAATTACAATGATATACAACAGGTGGTATTAGATAAAACAAGAAGGTCCAGTAAGGTGATGTTAAATTACTTCAACATACTGTACACACAATAAAAGGAAGATGAAATTATATCAGATTTTTTTGCAAAAATAATCATTTCACTGACTTAATATGGCCATTATAGATTTGAAATATTTCAGATAATCAAAACTAAATATTCTACTCCATGATCAAGATGTCTATGTACACATTACAAGGTCGATTATATAGGAATCACATATGAAATGAAGATATGAATTTTACTTTCTTTCAGGGGAAAAGCAAAACTTTTCTTAAAGAGAAGTAGGTAAAATTATCTGCCCTTGTAAAGAGCAATCTACAAGGATTTTGGTAAAACAGCTCATTACAATCATGTGGTCTTTATTTTTTAGTCAAAGTTTTGCATGGAAAGGGCTTTAGCAAATAAACATGTAGTTATTTATTTGTGTTTTTCTGCTTCTAATGTCCCTTTTAATTTCTTGAAATATCATTTCATTCTCTGAAAAGTCCACAATTCTCTTGACATTTCTACCATATCTACTATTACTTCTATTTAAGTCTTCAATCCTTCAAGTTTGAAGGTTGGGGTTGAGGTTGAGTCAAGGGTTTACAAATTCCTTTTAGTGTGATTTTGCCCTCCTCCCATGGATATTCTTAGTGCATCTAGAATGGGGGATTCTTTCCCAAAGCCTTGAATTTACAGAGCCCAAATCCACCAAAGGAAGAGCTGTCAACAGAGGCCGACTGTAAACTTAGACACATTTATCTCATGATTAATAAGATTTTATAGTTCAAACTACTGCTTAATTTCTCAGCTGCAGAATGAATGTTGCCCCAAAAACAACGGAAATGACATTGATCTTACTGAACATCTCCATAAGAGCTATTGGGGGACCATTTGAATTGTCTGAGCAGTCATATTTAGAAAAAAAATATATTTTCCTGAAAGAAGATCTCAGTAAGGGTTTAGAATATTCAGTAATACTTCAAAACAGTTGCATCATCACTCAGGCTTCATAACTTCCATGTATAGATCACAGACTTAGTTGGCCATATAAGTCTAAAGGGCTCTAGCTAGGATTTGCAGTGATAAAAAAAACGGGCATTACCTGAACTTTGAAGATTTGAAAAAGCAGGCATTAACTTCTCCTGTCATGCTGCAAATCCCACCTGGCATCCTCTTCCCCTGTAAACATGCTTCATCTCTATTGAAAATCTGGTTTTGCCTGCAGCGTCCCTCATCAATGATTTTAACCAGATCTTCTGGATATCCTTCTCCAGCTTCCCATGAGCACTTGCTGTACCCCATGTGCTCTTTGTTACTGAGGTGGCTGCTTCCTTTTAAATACCTCACAACCTCACCTGTGCTGCCTTCAGACCTTTCATTGGCGTTTTCCTCACTCCTCACAGTGGTATAGAGGTGATTCACCTTTTATTTTGAGAGATTTATTTTAAACCTTGTAACCATTAAAGTTTCTCCTTATTGGAAAGAAGGTCCCTTGTTTATTTTTTTTTTCAGTTTTAAATACCTTTGTATTCACAATTTAGCTACTTGCTACCAGAGGCTCAACATTCCATTGCACAGCCTTATCCCTGCTCACATTTAGTTCCTCTTTCTCCCGAGCATAAATACCATTGTAAACTTATTTCAACATGTATATTTTTGGTTTCAGGAAACAAGGAGACAGGGGAAGTCTGAGTTGGTTGAGCTTGATCTGTCAGAACACACACATTTATTGAGCTCAGCTAGACATAGAGGGAGTTTGTGGTGCCTGCAGAAAATAACAAGAGGAAGAGTCAGTGATTCAAGTAACCAGAAAACATATTGTAATGATGGAAAAATCAGATATCATGACAATTCCTGAAATGTGAATCAAAGACATGAAGTTGGGCCAATGGCGTTTTCAGATTGGATTGGCATTTTCTGTGTTCTGCCCCAGCATCAAAGTATCCTCAACAAAATCTTTTGACATTTTTTTTTCAAATAGGCTTTATAATTTTGATTTAATCAATTTCATATACATTGAAAACAGAAGATTTTTTAAAATTTGCTTCAAAATCATAAAATTTTCTTTGGGGCCAAGACAGGATCCTGGGATGTTTTTCATTAGCCCATCTGAGCCTTTAACTGTCTCACTATTTACTTTCTTATAACGGCATCAGCAACAGCAATTAAAAACTGTGGTATATTTTGCCCTTTGTAATTAAATGTATGAGGAGGAAAGCAGTTTTTTTTTGTGTGTTAGTTTTCTTTCTTCCTTTCCCCTCTATAAAGTCTTGGCTGTTCTAAATATTACATTTAACACAGGATTGTATTGGTTTTTGTTTTTCTGTGAAAGAGTTTTAATGCTTATATTTCCTTTTGAAAGATTTCTTCAAAAAGTCAATTAAGAAAGTTAAATCCTCAGTTGTTTGGTGGAGGAGAAGCCTAGGAAAGGTGAATGAG
>PVHP010069203.1:0-12054 GCA_004024765.1 Zapus hudsonius
CAGGGGGAGTGAGGGCATAGCTTCTTCCATGTGAAGGGAGCTTCTGTCAACCCTATGTTACCCAATCCAAAAGAAGGATCTAGTCCTAGTAGGTGGTAAGAGTAATATAGTTGGGAGAAGAACAAAAAATCCATCTACTTTCTCTCTTTAGCAAAACCTGAGATCACCATGAAAACATGCCTGGTCACAAGGCCAGTCTGGTCAGGCCATTATTGGTTATGTCCAGTGGGAGTTTATCCACTAAACACCCTTGGGAGAGTGCTGAGATGGGATTACTCTGCTATCTAAATATTGCTCAAGCCTTGCAATGTTCTCCAGTGTGTTTCCCCTGAGTCTGTGGTGTGACTGAAACATACTCAAGGCCTGGGTCATCATAATGTGGGAGACACATGCACAGTTCAGGCTGAGACCAGGTAGAAAAGAGGCCACAGCTCACAACTCCATGAAGAGCAGGATTGTGACGAAGAGCTTTCCGGGTGGTCATATGATGCCCTTGTAGAACTGCTACACTCTGTTGTTGGGGAGCTTTAATCTCTTGCTTTAATTCATGAGTAGGAATAGCAGACTCTATTTGTTTGCTTGTCCAAGGCTCACAGAGGAGCAGAGCTTATAGGACCCCAGGCAAGCGCCAGCACATCCTGCCTGGCCACCAGCATCTCTGGCCACCAGGTCTCCCTGTTCTCCTCCCAGTTCCCGAGAGCCCAGACAGAACTCTAAATCTAAGGTTGGGTTCACTCCTCTTTGTTTCACGGGCTTGGAACAAATCAACTTCTTTCCTAGTCTGTGAGCTGCACCTGCCTTTCTAATCCCATCATGCATCTCTCCCTGCTGAAATCACAAAGATCAAGCTCTATTCTGGGTCCAATCACCCTTTCCTGTCTGTTCCCTTGGACAATATCAATTTTACTCCCTTAGGCCTTTTCCGTTGCGTTTCCCTCTGCCTTCCCAGGTCCTTCCTCTGACTGGCTCCTCCTGACCTTCAGATATTCCTGATCAATGAAATGATGGTGTCTCCATCCCCATCAAAGCATTTTCCTTCATCCTTTCAGTGCTCTGCAAAGCACATCCACCAGAGGGCAGCAAATCTTCCTGACAGGCCCTGGAGCTCTCAGATGCACCCACTGAATGTAAGAATGATCCTCATTTGAGTACTTTTGCTCCAATGAGGTATGGCTGGTTTGAAGCCTCATATTGTAGCCATGTCTTCTGCTCACCCATGCTGTAGCCTTCAGATTGTATATATTTGTAGTTTCCCCCATAAATGCCTATCTAAGTTAAGCATATTCATGAGTCATGCTGAGTAAAAAGAAAATTATGACAATAGAAAATTATAACAAAAGACTGTATTAGCATTTCAGAAACCATTTCTCTTGCATGCTGGGCACTGCTTAGTGAGGAAAGGGTCATCAGAGCACACACTGCAATCCTGTGACAGCAGACCTGGTCACAGGGTGGATTGTCCACAGCCAAAGTGCAGCCAGTACAGTGCTGATGTGTTGGACAAAGGGAGGTTCATGTCCCAGGAGCAATGCAGAGGAACCATCTTGATACACAGAATGGCAAGTCACTAAATATCTATGAATTAAATATATATAGCAGAGATGTGAATTGAAAATTTAAATTTCTAGAAATTTCTGTGTAGCATTTCAGACCATGTTTGATACTGCTAGAATATTGATTGCATGATCAGAAGAGCAGCTCACTTTCCCTTCCTCACGCCATGCCCACGTACATATTCAAGCGGAATTATGTTTGACTGTCAAAAGACACACCAGGGAGGTTGTTCGTGGCAGGGCTCTCTCACGTGCTTCTCTGGTGTGGGTTCCTGCTTCCTTATGGGCCAAGATGAGGAGGTGTGGAGTGGGGGGCGAGCTGGAGAGGGGTGGTTTTAGGGAGGGGAGATGGTCTGGGCATATGGAACTGGCTGAGGCAAGAGCTGAAGCTGGTGCTGGAGTGAAGGTACTGCTGGAGAAGCCAGCTGCTCCTCCCTTTCCTGCCAATGCCACCCTCCGAAGAAGACAGACCCCCAGTCTGCACTTTCTTCAGATGTTGACATTTGGTGAACAGCTGCTCTTGGTTCCAAGATTCAGCAGACCAAGTATTCATCCTCCCAGATTGGATCCCTTTCTATATGGATCTTCTATTTCTATGTTTTTTTTAAAAGAATCTTTTTGAAAATATTTTGGATCACAACTCTTCATCCTCATCTATGGAAGGAAAGATGCTGGGTAACTGATCTTATCCTAAAAGAACTCCTGTATTCCCAAGTCTCTGAAGAATAATGATGAGGGGAGGCACCGTGTCACAGCTGCGTGCATATTCTCAGCTGAAGCAAATGCCTACCTAATTTGACAGGCTTGGTATGTTTAAAATATGTTGAGTTTGCAAATAAGCATATTAAGCCTACTGATGGAGCCTTCAGGCAGTGAGCAGTTACACGAGGACCCTGATCCTAGAGGTAAATCTCAAGATGCAGAGGCCAGAAAGCAGACAGCATCAGAACAAAAGTTATCTAAAATGACCCACAATCCTCTGATGAGCATTCATGTGATTAGCCAAGGTTTGAAGTGCCTCTTTCAGCACTGGCACAGGAGGTCTTCACTGTGTCCACATGATGTGCAAATCCAGACAGATTCAGAACCTGAAAGGAGCTGGAAAGCCTGAGCACATGTGCTGAGATTGGATGTCCCCACCTACCCACAGCTCTGAAACATGTTCTGCAGCAGATCCAAGTGCCACCCAAGATGAAGAGAGGGACAAGTTGGCATAGTAGGTAGGCAAATCAGAGGCCCCAAAGGGAAGTCCCCCCAAATCAACAGGAAGTCTATCCAGGGGTAGAAGCTGTCAATACAGTCAGGCCGATCCAGGTCTTCATCCACAACTGATGCTGCAAGCAGCTCGGCTATGAGGGAAATAGCATGAGCAGCTCTCACGTCTGCCAGGAGAGGAGGCGACTGCAGAACAAATGGAGCATTTGGAAGTAAGCAGCCTCACCCAGACTTCCAGTGCTGTGGCCTCACGCACTGATGGCAGCATCCGCATAGGGTCCACAGATGGAATACCAGACCCTCAGCGCACAAAGGCTACCTACCATTGTTCACCTGCCATAGAAGAGCCTAAAGCTCTAAAGATCAAGATTGCAGAGCCAGGCCCAGAGGACCACATCACTGAGTACTTGCAGCCTGCCAACAGTGCAGACAAGCAGCAGGGTGCCTGGATCAAGCAGATATTTGAGAAGAAGCACCAGCAATCTGCCCAAGCCATCCTCCAGCTGCAGAAGAAGCTTGGGCACTGCCACCGAGAACTCTTCGAGGTAGAGCAGAATGGGATCCCTCGGCAGCCAAGGGGTGTCCTCAGGGACATTCACCAGGGTCTGCTGGATGTGGGAGCTTCAGTGAAAGTGTGGAGGACAGTGTCAAAGGTTCACTTTCCGGCTTCTCCCAGGCCACCCATTGAGCAGCAGGAGCTGTCTCAAAGGCCAGAGAGATGGCCTCATTGATTCGGATCAAATTTGGCAGTGCAGATCCTAACCTGAAAGACTCAGTGGATGATTCAGGGAAGGCTCTGGGGGTGATTTCAAACTTACAGTCAAGTCCAAATATGGTAGTGAGGTGACTGCTTGTATTCAGGAGTAGGACCTCTAGCTCTGCCACTCATGCCCCATGATGTACCCCAGCTGAAAGAAGAGCGATATTTTTCATTTAATCCAAAGATTACAGCACAGTGGTTTTATTACACCACCTCCCCATTTCAACACTGTGCCAGAGACCACACTTAACAGATAGGATCAGAAAAGGCAGAGCTAGAGGTCCTGCTCTTTGTTCTAGGGCCACTTCAGGCTCAGTAGGAGCCAACAGCATGGGGGAGGGGTGTTGCTGGGGGAGCATTCAGCTCCCAAACAAACACCCTGGACATGCAGAGCTCAGGGTTTGATGCGCTACCACATGAGTTCCAGGAGATCCAGGAGACACAGGTCAGACTGGAGGAGTCCTTTGAGACCCTCAAGGAGCATTATCAGTGGGACAATTCTTCAATAATGTAGACCTTGTAGGAAGAGTGGTACAGAGGTGAACCATTAGAAAAGCAACTAAATGACCGAACAATTCCAGCAAAACGAAATTCCTGAATTTAAAGCAGTACCTGGCCAGCATGGAAAGAAGATTGCCTATCAGTCCTATGAATGGGCTGGGGACATCCAGGAGGCCCTGGAGGCCTGCCAGACTCGAATCTCCTAGAAGGAACTGCAGCGGGGCGGCAGCTTGGGCAGCCAGAAGGGCTGGAGAATGTCACTGCCCAGAACCTTCTGGGAAAACTCATCAACATCCCAGGGCTGTAATGTCATTGCGGTCCTCTTGCTCTTTGTGTCCACAGCAGCCAACTGTGTGGTCCTCCCCATGAAGACACACAGCAGGATCCTTGCCATTCTCTGGAAGCACTGGGATGCGTTTTCAGCTCTATGGACTAGGTCTCAGCAGTGAGAGGCACGCCGAGTGGAGGCTGAAGGACTGCAATGGAGCCACTAAAAAGATGCAGAGACCTGACTAAGGTGAACCTGTGACACCCAACAGCAATCCTGCCTGGGCTTCACCTCTCCATCCAGACTAACTACTGTGATGTCCTACCACTCTCCATGTCAGAGTTTTTGGATTCAGGGTTTTCCCCGTCGTGAAAGAACACAGGCATCTCCCTGGCTTTCTTATACTAACCCTGGAAGTGTGATTGTTTCTGACCTCACACCCTTCCTTAGCTTTGCCAGGATGCACAAGTGAGAGAGAGCAGCAAACCCCATGGGATCACAGCACAGTTCTATAAGGTATTAGGGAGTTGCCCTAAATACTTATAGTTAAGTAAAGTCCTTTGGCTGCAATTTTAAGGTTTTTTTTTTTTAAAAAATATGTATATAGTTGCCAACTTAAAAATAAAATATTCAAACAGCATACTTGAAGAATGTAATACTCATAGCCCAGGAAGTGCAACAGTCACTTAACCAATGGGACCTGATCAGGCTCAAAAGCTTCTGTACAGACAAAAACACCGTAAAGAGCCAATAGACCCCCATCAAATTGGGAGATGATTTTTGCCAGCTACAAGTCAGACAGAGGCCTAATTTCCAGAATCTACAGAGAACTCAAAAAAAATTAACAACAAAAACTCAAACTGCCCCCTCACAAAATGGGGCATTGATCTCAACAAAGGAAGAAACACATATGGCCTTTACTCACATGAGAAAGTGCTCAGCATCCTTAAGTATTAGGGAAATGCAAATAAAAACCACAATGAGATTCTACCTTACTCCAATCAGAATGTCAATCATAAAGAAAACCAACAACTATAATTGCTGGAGAGGATGTGGGGGACAAAAGGAACCCTCATTCACTGCTGGTGGTACTGCAAGCTTGTTCAACCACTTTGGAAAGCACTGTGGAGACTCCTCAACAGAATGGACATAGAGCTACCAATGGACCCAGCTGTCCCTCTACTAGGCATCTTCCTGCAAGATGTCACATCTCAGGATAGAGACATTTGTGCAACTATGTTTATAGCAGCTCAATTCATAATAGCCAAGAATTGGAATCAACCAAAATGCCCGTCCATGGAGGAATGGATAACAAAACTATGGTATATTTGCACGAAGGAATTCTATTCAGCTGAAAGGAAAAATGACATATCGAAATTTAGGGAAAAATGGTCTGACTTGGAGCAGATCCTACTAAGCGATCTCTCAAAAGAACAGAGAGCCAAACACCACATATTCTCCCTCATATGTGGTTCACAAACAGGTTAACTGTAAACTCTATGTAAACCAGTAGAAAGAAGTGAGAGGTTATGAATGAGGGGTAAGGGATGGGGGAGGGGAATGACTTAAACATGAGGCTAAACCAAAATGGGTTCAAAATTATAAAATCCTCATGAGCATACTGTAATCTATTGAGCAAGTAGTGGGCATCATCTGGCAAGAGGGGCCATGAATAGAAAGGGAGAGAGTCTAAGCCTGTGAAAAATTGGGCAGTCTGGCAACTCCTGGTCCCAGTCATTGGCTCCTTCCCTCACTTAGCTGTCAACCAAAGTGACCCATGAGGTTCCAAAAACAAGACAGGATTCTGTCAAAGCTCTTGAATGCCCACCCCAGGCCTGAGGTAAGATCCTGTTGCTGAAGAAACCACAGAAAGCCATCTATCAGCATCGAGAGACCCTGCGACGTCCAGAATAGTAACCAGCCCCCAGATGGTAGTGCAGTGCTGGAAGGCACTGCAGAAGCTGCCAGGGGAAGCTGGTCAATGACAGCTGGAGTAAACAGAGACCACTGGCATGAAACACAGTCTGCTACTAGGAGTAGGCTGACTATACTTCCTACTGGGAGAGAACAGTGAACCAAGAAAGGAGCACTTGTGCAATGGAGGAGCCAAAGCCTGGGGGAGGCAATCAACAGCTTTTAAATTAGGTCAAATAATCCACTTAGTGAGGGGGAGCCCTTAACTGGAAGTGGGGACTTAGGGCAATATGCACTGGGAGCCGGACTCTTGGCCCCCAAGGAGAGATACACTATGCAAGAGATTGATGGAGAGGCTACTAAAAATAGAATCTAGCTATACTGATCTCACTCTCCAATGGAGATTCTGTTTGTATCTTTCAGAATGCAGCAAGAGAGATGTGGCTCATCCAACCCTAACAATGAACCACAGGCTGATAAGCTGACATCCTGGCAAGAGATGAGCCACCCCAGACTTACCATGGAGGATCCATATGGAACTCCACAGAGAATGATGGGATGAACAAGGGACCCATAGCCACAGCCATTCAGCCAACACAGGATAAGCCAGTGTGACAGACAACGATGATTTTCAACATGACCTAAAGCAGAAGTACAAAGACCCCTAAATTCTCAACAATAAAGCAGCCTTAATACTCACTCATCACGACTCAGGGAACTGAGCAGAAGAGGGGGCGGAAAGATTGTGAGAGCCGTGGTGGGGGAGAATATCCAGAGACAGGACCCCCCTCAGTAACAACATACTAGGGCCAGTGGAACTGGGCTGACTACTAGACTATCCATGGTCCTTAGCCCCAAGGACTGATCCAGACTGCCCACGGAGGAGGTTATCCAGCTGATTGGGGATGGTGAAGAGGGACATTGGGGAACTGGGGATAACAACTCATTGTTTGCCCATTAAATAATGTAACTCATTATGGACAAAAAAAAGAAAGAGAGAATGTAATACTCAAATTCCTAGTGCTTCCAGTGGTTTCTAATAGGAATATTATTACTATTAGTTTTTTTAAAGGCTTGGGAGGGTCTTTTATTTTCTATAAAATAAAGAACCGATGTTTTTAAATGAAAAAAAGATACATCATCAAAAACAATAAACCACAGCACTACATTTTAAATTTCATTTTATTCTAAAAGATATAATTTTATACATCCTATCATTAAATGAAAACTCAAAAGTCATTGAGGAGTCATTAAGAGAATATATAGCATAATTAAATTGATGATAATGTTTTCCCAGAGGATACATCACAAACATTATTTTCAATAACTCAAGTGTTGTATCCCACCAATCACAGGCTGGTTGGTGTGAAAGAGAAGTTCCTTCTCTGTACATGCTGTGCCAAGTAGCATTCTTCCTTGTCATGGTCCTGTAGCTCACAGAGTGGGGTAGCTGGCATCTGAGGCAACTCCACAGTTGTTATTCCTGTCTTTGGCTAACTTCATGTAGCCACTCATGCCCCATGATATACCCCAGCTGAAAGAAGAGCAATATTTTCCATTTAATCCAAAGATTATGGCATAGTGGATTTATTACACCACCTCCCCATTTCAACACTGTGCCCGAGACCACACTTAACAGACAGGATCAGAAAAGGCAGAGATAGAGGGGCAACTCCTGAATACAAGCAGTCACCACACAGGACTGTATCAAAATACTGACTCCAAATGAGAATTTCCTTTGGAATTTGAAACACAAATAATTTTGGCAATTGATACCTGTTCTTGATGAGCCAGTATTTGCTACCATCTGATTCCCTTCCTTCAAAGCCATAGCCAACAGCCAGAAGAGCATGGTTCAATTTCATATTGTTACATTTTGGGTTATAGTAAATGCCTGGAAAATAAAATCAAAGCTGCAGTGAAAGGGTTTAGTGACATGAAAATGACATGCTATCACCAGGAATAAGGGAAGCATTTGTTAGTTCACAAAAATATATTAACTGCAGATAAAACTTAACAAGGTCTATTGTTACCAAGGCTAGGGATATAAACTCTCATCTAGAAGAAATACAATTTAGCATAAACCCTTTTGTAAACCTACAATGTTTATAGAGAATTGTGTATATCTACTCTTACAATATCAGTCCAAGGAAACATCACAGAAAACAAAATTACTAGGATGAAGACACTTGTATAAGACTAAATTACAAAAATAAAGTGTCTATTAAAAAGGAATAAAAATACTCTAATAAACACTTCCAGTAAATTGGCAGGATACAAAATAAAAAAAATCAGTAGCTTTCATACATACCAATAATTGACTTGCAGAGAAGGAAACCAAGAAAAATATTCCATCAATGATACCTCCAAAAAAAATTAAGCACTTTTGAATAAGCCTAAAGATTGTAAAATACCTCTACAAAAATGTCATCAAGGCAATAGAAACAGAAACCAACCAGGATATGAGATAATGGAAAGACCTTCCATGCTCCATGATTAGAAGGCGTAATATTATTTTAAAGCAACAACTTTATCAAAAGTAATTTATAGGTTCAACACAATCTGCATCAAAATACCAATGCTGTCCTTCACTGAACTGTTAAAAAAAAAAACAATCTAATCATTCACTGGAAAAACAAAATGACCAGAAAAAAATAATAACCCATCCAGAGAAGAATGAATACACCTGGAGGTATCACATTATCAAATTATACTACTGAGTAATAATACAGAGAAAGCATGGTTTTGGTACCAACATGGGCATTTAGACCAAGGGAACAGAACAAAGGACCCAGAACAAACCCACACATCTCTGGCCACCATATTTTTGTCAAATGAGGGAAAAAGCATTTTGTATGTGGTGGTGGGGAAAACACACTTTATTCTACAAATGGTAGTGGCAAAATTGTATATCCACCTATAGAAGCGTGAAATTAGATCTATATTTTTCACTCTCCATCAAAGGTCTTAGGCTAAAACCAGAAATGCTGAAACTGCTACGATCAAACATAGGGAATATATATGAAGATATAGGCATAGGCAAGAACTTTTTAAATAGAAATCCAATAACACAGGCAATATCCCGAAGAATTATGAAGTCACAAATTTTCTGCAAAGCAAAAGAAACCATCTGCAAAGTGAACAGGCAGCCCATACAGTGGGATAGAATCTTTACCAGCTATACTTTAGACAGAGGTTAGTAACAAAAATTTATAATGAACTGTAAAAATTAAACATCCCAAAGTAGTAAATTATCTAATTTCCAAATGAGCAAATGGAATGATGTAGACAGTTCACCAAAAGAAACGCATATGTCCAAAAAGTATTTTTAAAAGTGTTCAACATCCCCAACCATCAGGATAAGGCAAATTAAAAGCACTTTGAAATACCATTTTACCCCAGTTAGAACAGCTATCAACAAGAAAACTGACAACAAATGGTGGTGAGGGTGGAGGAAAAGGGAACCCTTATTCATTGTGGGAGGAAATGCAAACTAGTGCAGCCATTATGGAAATCACTATGGTTTCTCAGAAAATTAGAAACACCGCTGTACCATGGCTGGCCATATACTTGTGTGCATAAGGAATGTACATTCTATTAGAAAAGAGAAACTCGCACATTTGTATTCATCACAATAATGTTCCAAGAAATAGAGGCAGCCTAGATGCCTATCAATACATAAATGTATAATGTAAATGTGCTACATATACATAATGGAATTCTTATTCAGTCACTAAGAAAATCAAACTTATGAAAATTTTGGGAAATGCATGGATCTGGAATTTTATTAAGTGAGGTGATCCTAACTCTGAAAGTTGAAAACTGCATGCTGTCACTCTTATGTGGGTCCTAGTTAGTGATATCTCTATGCATGTGTATAGAGGGTGGTAAAAGCTACAAATCTAGAACATTGACCAAGAAAAGTAATAATAAGAGATGAACAGAAAGGGAAAGGGAAGGGCAAAAAGGACACAAGGGACTTGTAAACAGGAAGTAGAGGGAAGATTCCAGGGGGACAGGGGCATCAGGGAGAGCACAAGGAGAATCAACTAAAACAAATTTTATTTAATAATGCCTTAGTGATGCCTAAAACTCTATATGCTAATTGAAATATAATAAATAACAAGTAAAAAGGATTCCTAAAGATCTTGGAGCAGAAGTAATGGCTCAGTGTGTGCTATGCAAGCAAAAAGACCGGAATTTGGATTCCCCAAAACACATGTAAAATGTTGGGAGTCATGCTGTGTGCTTGTCATCCCGGGACTGGTGTGGCAGAAACAGGGAGTCCATGGGGCTCACTGGCTAGCTGACCTAGCCAAGTGAGCTCTAGGTTCAAGGAGAGACCCTATCTCAAAGAACACAAGTAGAGAGCAATTTAGGAAGACACATGACCTCTATGTCTTCCACACATGTATGCATGCACACACACCTGCCCACACAATTCTGACCACATAC
The DNA here is from genome assembly GCA_004024765.1 of Zapus hudsonius. Taxonomy (NCBI): domain Eukaryota; kingdom Metazoa; phylum Chordata; class Mammalia; order Rodentia; family Dipodidae; genus Zapus; species Zapus hudsonius. Next base: position 10,667 of record PVHP010069203.1, read on the forward strand.
CTAAGAATGCACACACACATGCACAAATGTATGTATACATGCATCAAAAACCTTAAAGCTCTAACAACTGAAGGATGAAGTAAATTAAGCCACACAATAAATGATGTAATTGATTTTAAAAATGATGAAGTCCTCACATTAATAGGGAAGTGTTTGAAGGAAAGCTAAATGTAAATTACAAAAGTCAATATTCCACATACAGAATGTAAGACCTTACAGACCTCAAATATTTACATCAAATTTTGTCTACTAAAGCAGTCATCAAGCTGAAACGTCATGGTGATGGCACAACTTTTCTTCTTGAATCTTCAGAAGGAAATAATGCTTACCACTCTTATAGAACTGGAACTCTATTTGCCTAGCATCAAGAGATACAGCGATGGGTCCCACGGATGCTACAGCATTCATAAGGGCCTTCTCATCCTCTGGAATTTGCACAAAGCCTGTTATACTAACAGCAGAATTCTCAGGTCTGTACCTGCAGGGTCCCTCCTTATAAAGGCAAAGAGAGAAGAGACTCGGTTACCACCATCCACCTCCTGGAACAAGAGTTACAGCCACAGCACTCAGCACTGTGCAGCTGAGGATCCCAGTCTGTGCTGCAATAAACCACCCCAGGCAGGAAATGCCATGGCAGATCTGAAACAGAATTAGCTCACATATCTGCATGAGATGTCATAGGTCTTCCTGATCACAAGACATGTCCACAGAGGAGAACTCTGAGTTGAATGTGGAATGGTTTCCACATTCTCCATGTTTCTAAGAGCAGCTCCAAGAAAGCCCTGACCTCAGAGAACTGCGCAAAGGCTGGTGATGTAATGACAGCAGAGAGTCTCACTTCTCAATGTGAATTCAGAAGTTCCCAGAGAACCTCTGTAGTTGTTCCCTCTGCCAAAGCTGGATTGTCACCAGTACAAGAGTTCCCTTTACCTGCTCTTCATATGGATAGGATTCCTCTGTGTCCAGACCTCCGTTGTCCATGATATACTGGAAGGCATAAGGCATCAGGCCACCACGGCACCCGTAGTTGCCTTGAGGTCTGGAACAGTCCACCAGGTTCTGCACACTCAGCGAGACCAGTTTACCAGTTTTCCGGAAAATCTGACCTTCTAAGGCACCGTTTGCACTAAAAGCCCAACAAGAGCCACAAGAACCCTAAAAATGGAAGAAAGAGTTGTCACATACAAAACCAAACATAGTAAAGTGCATGTCACTTCTCAGCTGACCAAGGAAAGGACATGAACTCCTCCCTGGTTCCCCTATGGGCAGGGAAGGGTGTGAATGCGACACTGTCATACCTGATCCCTCACAGGAGTCACATAGCCTCTCTTTCTCCAGTCCAAGGATTTGGGTAGGTCGCCAAGCACAGTTTTCTGGAACACTTTTCC
>PVHP010094342.1:2500-17989 GCA_004024765.1 Zapus hudsonius
GAGAGAGAGAGAGAGAGAGAGAGAGAGAGAGAGACAGAGAGACACAGAGAGACAGAGAGAGAGAGTTCAATCTCTAGAACATTCCATACAGTCTCTGAAAAATATATATACTTCTCAGCTGTCCATGGAATGTTCTCTAAAATAGATCACAAAGCAGGACACAAAGTAAGTCTTAGCATATATTGAGAAGTTGAGATATTTTGTATTCGATGTAACCACAATCTAATACAAGTACCAATCAACAGCAATAGAAACTATAGAAAATATACTCTTGGACATTTAAGGACCTTATTGAATGATGGCTGGTCATTAAATAAGAAGGAAAATAAGAAAAAATATCCTATAAACCAATGAAAGTGAAAACACAACATATTTTCATTTGTTTAAAATGATAACAGGCATAAGGGGGGACTTTATGGCTACAAATGCTGATGTTAAAAAACTATTTAGATCTCAAATAAGCAACAAAACTAAGGGCCTTGAAAAAATAAAAACAAGTCAAACCCCAAAGCAGTAAATGGAAAGAAATAGGATCCAGAAAAAGACAAATGAAATAGGAATCACTACAAGAAGAGTGGATGAAAGGAAGGTAGGTTCTTTGGAGAGATAAATATGACTAACAAATCCTTAATCAAACTAACCAAGAGGAGAGAAAACGAATTAATAAAATTAGAGACTCAAATGAAGACACTGCAAAAGATACCAATGAAATTGAGAACATAATAAGGCCATGGATTTAAACTGTATTCCATTAAATAGGAAAGTCTAAAAGAAATGCATAAACTTTTAGGTGCATATAAACTATCAAATAATTAGTTTAAAAATTTAAACAGAGCTATAATAAACAATAAGATAGAAGTAGAAATAAAGTCTTCCAACTAAAAACAAAATCTATTTCTAGACTGATTCACTACTGAATTTCACTATGCATTTGAAACTGAGCTAAGATCAAGTCCACTCACTATTCCACAAAACAGACACCCTGGAGACTCAAAATGGATCAAAGCAGAAATCTAGAAGCTGCTATGAACTCAACACTATAACAGATTTAAAACATACCCACCTTGGCTCAGGGAATTGTGTGGAAGAGGAGATAGAAAGATCATAAGAGCCATGATTGGTGGGAATATCCAGAGGCATTTCCCCATCCCCACAATGACTGACTAATGCTCACACAACTCATAAACCACACCTCCATAGTGAATACCAGCAATTCCACTGAGGAGGGCACTCAGTGGTATGGGGGCAGTAAGGAGGGAAAAAGTGGTATTAACACATGATTTTTCCAACATTTCAACTTATTAAAAATAAGAAGAAAGGAAGAGGAAGAAGAAGAGGAGGACGAAAAGAAGAAAGTAGAAGAATGCTACCTATCATTTTAGAGAAAGCATCAGCAATGAAAATATAACAAAATATTTGCCCAGTCTATATAATGAACCTTGATCTATAAAAATCTCAACAACTTTTCAATTAATACACTCAAAAATACAAAGTAGATAAAATGTTAGATGAACATTTGAAATTTTCTGGCATGGAAAGCTGTGTTAATTATTCACAATTTAGAAAATTTGCTTTTAGTTTATTATATATTATGTCACATATGATATATATTAATATATGTAACATAGTATTTATTTGGTATTATAGATTCTTTTAATGTTCTTTTAATGTCTGACTGACCTCTTACTTTGACTATCAATTCCCATTGTTTTGATCTGTATTTTTAAAAATTATTTAGTAGTCTGTGATCATTTTGATATCTGAATATATTATGCAGATTGTGTTAATTACTTATATTGTCTTCTGCATTTTACTACAATGCCTCAGTCATTTTGGTTGTGGCTATAAATTCACATCTTCTAGAATTTTATCAATTGGACTAATATAATGATTGACAATGTATATCTACAGATTTTCATTTGCTTTCTATAGTGAACAGAGTTGTTACCAACTCTAAAACACTGTAAAGTTAATCTTTAGCCTAAACTGTACTAATTTGATTTTCAAAAACACATTGAGTCTTACTTGTATCTTTTTATCAAAACTGTAGTTGTGTGACATGACTGTCTCCACACACAACACTGTGCAAAGAGTTAAAGCCCACTACTTTTTTTTAATCTACCAACCTTACGTATATTTTTGGTTGAAGAAAGGTTTTTATTTTTGCCCAGAGGAATAAATACATAGTAAACATAATAAATTAAACACCCAAACTTTTTAATTAACTAAAATACAATATTCCTGTAAAGAATTTACCTATCATTTCTTTCGAGAGGAATAAATTGGAAAATGGTAGATTAAGTCAGTTTCCTTGTGAATCTCAAACAAATTGAAACTAGGCTGTCATTGCTACCATTACCTATAGAGAAAAATACTCTGGGGAGAGTATTGTGAATCGCCTAAACTTTTTAGTTTTGTGCCTTAAAGAAAAACAACTCATATTAGAAGAGAGATAACAAGAACTCTGAGAACTCTGTCCCAAGACTTTCATTGCCTCAGCTCTGCTGGCAGACATAGACGTCCTCTGTGATGGAGCCCAGGCCTTGGATTGCAAGGCCCTGGCAGGATGTTATACCCTGCCTCTGCTTGTTTCGTGCCAGCAAAGTCATGGTAACCAAAGATGTCTCCAGACTTTGTCACATGGCCTCTGGGGAAAAATTGTACCCCATTTGTAGAATTTTACCAGAGCACATCTGCTTCCTGAGGGGGGCTACAGAATGGAGAGGCTTCTTTTTTTTGTTTGTTTGTTCTTTTTTTTTTAATGTGATCATTTGGCATTCTTCTTCTTCTTCTTGTTCCCAAACTTACGCATTTTTGATCAGTAACTCTTCAAGATTCCCATTCCAGGCCCAGGCATATAGCATTTCCCTTACTGATGTTATGAAATTGAAGTAGTATTTGTCTTTCTGTGAATTACTTATTTACATTAGTGTAATGTTCTCCAGGCCCATCCATGTTGTTGAGTGTTGTAGACTTTCTTTTTCATGGCCAAATTTTATTTCATTGTATTATATCAAATATTTCTTTATCCATTAATCTGTCAATAGATACTTAGTCTGCATACATTGGCTATTATGAGTAGTATGCAATGGTCACCATTGTATAAATATTTTTTCAAGGCCCTAATATCAATTCTTGTGGATAAAAATCAAAAAGTATGATTACTACATCATGTGGTATTTATATTGTATTTTAAATTTTGGAAGAATGTACATGCTATTGTTTAGAGCATATGAACCATTTCATATTCCCACAACAGTGGGCAAGGGTTTCTAATTCTCCACTTTTTTGAACTCTTATTTTTTAATGTAGAACATATTTGTGTTTTTATTAAATTTTAGAGTAGTATACAAAGTAATGTAGTTCATCATTCACCCATATTTATCATTATAATATGCCCCATTCATTGCCCTCCTCCATTGCCTTCTATTTGCTTCTCACCCCTCTGGCTGCTTCCCTTCTTTCCCCTGAGAGACAGTCTGTCCCTCACTTTCAGGACACTTTCTTTCCAAGAAGTTTAAATTCATTTTATAACATTCACATAAAACAACTCAAGTGGTTTGTAGCAAGCATATCAAAGACCAATGGCATATTTTTCATTTTTCATGGTAAGAGTTTAAAAATGTTAAATGGTACCCCATATGCATATAAAATTAATTTAGAGTATTTTGAGCTTTCCCATGAATTCCTAAATTGACAAAATCAGATTCCTGTGCCTGAAAGCAATTGACATTGGTACAGCTGGATAACTCATTTTTTAATAACATATATCCTGAGATGGGAGGTGACTAACACTAAGATTTTGTTTGCATTCCCTGATGATTTGGGACTTAGGAAATTCATATTTTTGTCATTTTTATGCCTTGTCCACATAAGTCCATATTTACGACTTAAGCTCAGCCTTTAATTAGATTATTAGCTATCAACTTATATTTGGGGTTTTCTTCCTCCTTCTAAGTTTGAGATTAAATCTTTATCAGATATGTTACTCGCAAATAGGTTTTCACATTTTTGTTACTTTCAATTTTTGAGTGTTTCCTTAGCTTTGTGGATTTCTTTTTTATTTAGTCCAGCTCTGCTTATTTATCTTTGCTTCTCTTAGGTGCTTTCATTGTCCTGTCAATAATGTAACTGTCAAGGCCAAAATTAAAGAGTTTATTCCTTGTGTTTATTTTCTAGGAGATTTACCTTTTTTGTTTTATATTTACGTATTTTTCCCAAGACAAGTGGATCTGTGAGCATTCACATTCCTTGTTTTGTGAGGTGGATTTGCTGGTTTTCCAGCCCCATCTGTTAAGAGACCATCCATGCAGTCCTCAACTTTTGTTAAGGATCAGTTGATGTAAATTGAGGATTCAAGTCAAATGATCTAAGAACAAATAATCTCCTGGCTGGCAGAAAGTTATTTTTCTATGTTTTCTTTCAAATCAGGTTTGTTATTTTGTATCTAGTCCATGGACCAGATAAGAAGTATATAGTGTCATATATGATCTCTGTTTATCACTAAGCAATGTAAATCATGTTATCTTAGTATTTATAAATATAGGAAAATCTACCAGCATGTACTTTTCTTAAAGCAGTCATTTGGTAAAATATTAAAAAGATTATTTGTTCTTCCAAACAACAATGTTCTGCCTTGTGGATAAGATTCAGCTCTAATAGTATTCATCACAGAAGTTGCCAAAATTAAAGAAATGGATAAAGCTTACATCTCTACCCAAGGCAGATTGTATGTTGTTCCTTAAATTTTATGCTTCTTGTTTCAGTCAAATGTGAAATGTGGAGACCCTGAGAAAACACTGTCATGTTCCTGTTGGGAAGACGGCAGCTGACACTGCCAGAAAGCAGGGAAGTCATTTTTATTTCTCCACTTCTTCCCCTTCAATCAAGGCCTTCCTAGGAGGAGAGATGCAGATGTCAAGGCAAACAGCAGCCGGAGAGAATTTCACTTCAAACTTAGAGAAAGTGAGAATACTAGGCACAGAAATGGAAAAGATTAGTATATATTCAAAACAAATGGTTTAAACAACACCTTACTTCATTCTCAGCTGTGGAGATCAGATATTACAGTTGGATCATAGAAAATAATTCAGTTATTGTAGCATGGTAAAAAAACTCAAAGTTTTTAGTTTTTCATGCATAATTATGCCCATATTAAGAAAGTTGCTGTCATGAAAACATTTTAAAATAAGAATTTACAGTGGTGTTACAATAAGTCCTAAATTTTGCTGTGAATGTGGGAGGAAAACAAAAATTGACTTTTAATGGATAAGTTATTATTTTGACAGTTTCTTTTTATGTTCATAGTTTTCTAATTGCTTCCATTTGAAGTTTGTGATAATTTCACAGATTTTCCTATCCAGATTATAGTTTATCAAAATTATTTCCTTTCTTTTTGGTAATAGACACACAATGCACTAGCAGAAAAAAATCAGTGGTGGAGACTGGACTACAAAACAAGGTCTTGCAAATTGCCTAATAACATCTGTTATAAAACTATAACCATTTTGAAAAAAATCACAAAAAGATCCCTTTGTTCAATACAGTAAAATGAATGTTCTTTTTTTCGTGTTTGTATTAAATGAACTGTAATTTGCTCTTCACATTTGAAATAGATCAGAACCACTTTTGAACAAATCTACTGATTATGGTGAAGTGCTTTGTGCAGGAATATTTGAGATTCTTGGCTGTAAGACTTATTATTCCTATTATTCATTCCTAAAACAGGCAATTATTTTTACTCATTTCAATTCTGAGAGGAAAAAAATACCTAGATACTGGAGAAATGTTATCTTCAGTTATTAAAGCAGCTGTAACAAAATAACATACAATGTGAGACTTGCACAATAAACCTTTCCTAACTGTACTTCTGGAGTGTGGGCTGTCGAGAACAAGAGCCCTGAGAGGTGTCTACTCAGGGTGCAGCTTTTAGCTCCAAGAGTGACATGTTCTAACACTAGCCAACATGTCAAAGCTCAGGCTTGAACCATTCCAATCAGGGTTGCACAGCATGCAGTGTATAAGAAGTCCTTTAGGTACGAACCTAATCATTAAGGAGGCAGTATCTTGTGCAAAGAGAACACTGGGTAATGGGTTAGAACCTGTGGAGAAACTAGTAAACAATTCAATGATATGATTGTAAAGCTCAATTAGGCTACCTTTATTCAAGTAGCTAGAGTTTTCTTCTGTTAAATTGGGCAATGAGGTGACATGTTAACTGCTGCAAAGGCCCCTCTACCAGTTTGTGCAAATATATAATGCATATATATATATATATATATATATATATATATATATATATATATATATATATATATGGATGGCACTGACTGAGAGCAGAGCTGAGTGTCATGCTCTAAAGCAGTGTGCTCTCTGTACACATTTGATTTCATTTACCAACTATAATGTCAGTACAGCTATAATTTTGTGTTCATCTGATCATTTTGTAGTTTCTTTTGTTTTAATGTGATTCTTTAAAGTCATTATAGATAATTATTTGGAAAGAAATAACCATTGTCTTAGTTCAATTGTAAAAAAAAAGTGAGCCATTTCATTGTTGTACATCAGCACATTAACTCAAACGATTGATAGTGATTCCATTTACTTAATAGAATAATGAAAATACTCAATGGCTATGTTTAAAAACTAAAAATATGCCTTGTTTGAAGCAGATTTTAGCCTTTAATACAAGACTAACAGCTCAGGCCCCTGAAAAACTTGTGCTTGAGAATAAGCACAAAGCCCTCAATTAGCAGTAACCACCACTCACTGGGAACTAGTGTTTCCACTTCTTTTTAAGGAATAACTCTCAAATCATGCAAACACTCCTTTTAAACTCTGTTTTTCAGAGAAAACTAGATCTATTATTTCTTTAAATGATTAAATTCACATAACTTGAAAATGAGATACATGTGATGCTAAAATTGCTTAATTTTATCATCCCTGTTTTTATCTGTGTATCCTAATGTGTTTTTGTTGTTGTTGTTTTTTAGGTAGGGTCTCACTCTAGCCAAGTCTGACCTGGAGTTCACTATATAGTCTCAGGGTGGCCTCAAACTAAGGAACTCAGGTTGATCCTCCCAACTTTGCCTCGTGAGTGCTGGGACTAAAGGCATGCACCACCATGCCCAGTTATTCTAATGTCTTTTATTTTTAAACAATAGAATGAAGCTTGTAATGGAACAATAGAAATATTTTGGGATAATATTCATTATAGATACCTGTGAGTAGTTTAAAATGTGCATACATTTATGAAATTCCTCACTATGATTCAGAGACCGTTTCTGAAAAAATTATTTTAAAATATTTTTACCTATATCAGTAGCTTCCAGTGTCCACATTTTTAGAGAGATTTAGGATACCTTCTGTTGCTTCAGACAGAATTCTATGGAAAATATCAAGTGAATCTGGCTTGTACATAAGAGATATCAAAGTCAAAATTTCTAAGGTCTTCTTCCATATATGATACTATTTACTCTACTTGTTCTTAGACTAAAGACAAATACAAAATATAATTTTGTAATCATTTAAATTTTCTTAATTTATAGAAAAATGTATTCAAATAGGCAGCAAAATACATTTAGTTCAGTTTCACATGCTCCCGCCTGAACTGCCTATACAGTCTCCTGCAAGATTCATCACGATTCTTGGAAGTGTTTCTCCGAATGTCACATTGCAAACCGTCTGTGTGACGCAACTATCACATTTTATGAAGATTGGTTAACTGAATTTTATTAGGTATATTTGGAGCCTTTTGAAGTCAGACAGTATTTTCTTCCATTCTGTTCCATTGATTTTTAGTGAATAGTAAAGAGCATCTATTCTTGACAAATATAGCAAATCAGCCTGTGTACTTCAGCCTAGGAACTGCTGCTGACACTCTAATGGAACATGTGGACTTCAGGAGAACTTTCTCAGGATATTGTTTCCAATGTTTGCTACTGAAAAGCTAAGCCACTGTGCTGCAAGGAAATACTGTCTTGACTACCAAAGGGAAATGCAACATTATGTGCCATGACAAGTGTGTGCATGTCTCGTGTGGGCACACACACACACACACACACACACACACACACACACACACACACACAAACATCAAAGGATCTTTACTTCACTGATGATTTATTCTCAATTTTCAACAAAATTGCATTTGCACCTGCACACAGCCCATCTCCTTCCCTACATCTATTTGTCTGAATTTTAAGTCACCTGGTATATAAAATCTGCTTCTTGTTTTCATAGTTAAAGGTGTGTTTCATAGTTAAACAATGCAAGTGTCCTGGATCTTCTGATGAAGCTTATAAAGTAGTTATTTGGTGTCTGAGTCATAGAGAAAAGATTCTCATGGAAACTTCATTATGTATTTTTTAAAACATAGCATGTTTTTGATTTCTTCTGCCACCTTAATGTTGATTGCCACTTTATTTTTCTTTTTCTTTGAAATCACTAGGTATCATTTATTTTTTATTTTATTTATTCATTTTTCAAGCAGAGAGATACAGAGAGAGAGAGAGAGAGAGAGAGAGAGAGAGAGAGAGAGAGAGAGAGAGAGAGAGAGAGAGAGAGAGCACCAGGGCCACCACCTTGTGGGTCTGGCTCATGTGGGTCCTGGGGAATTGAACTCAGGGCCTTAGGCACTGGAGGCAAGTGCCTCAACCTCTGAGCCATCACTCCAGCCCACTAGGTATCATTTAATGTAGAGTATATATCCATCTGTTGTGTAAATTATGCATGTTTTTATTTAGCCCACTTGCTTTCAAATCCAAATTCTTTTTCTAAACAGTGAAAGTTAATTTTACATTTATGCATCTTTCCATGCGCCTTGAGCTTCATTAGATAAAGTTTGAAATGCTCTTTTCATATTTTCACTTATCTTTTTACTTGAAAAAGCTGATATATTGTCTACATTTTTTAAAGGACACCTGAACTTCTGTATCACAACCTTAGGCCACGTGTACAAAGGAAACTCTTAATCAGCAATAATGTTCCTCATATTCCATAGTGAAATAATACTTTAGTGAATGCAGTATTTTTGTAAATTTCAACTGATTTACTGAAATGATGCACTTTAAATTTGTAAGTTTTCCTTCACCCTTTTTTGTGAATTTGGGCAGAAAATTGGATAACTGTCTTCTACCACTGAAAGAGAGGGAATCTACAGGATCAGTTGACCATTTTTTGGACAAAATTTTATATTCCCAACAGTAAATAAGAGATTTCAACTGAATATTTTTTTAAAATACTTGAAATCTCAATCAAATCAATACTGGCTTTCCATGACATGATAATCTCTGACGGGAGCTGACAAATGGTACATTTTCTAGACTATCAAATATACCACATTGCAAAATTAATAGTATTTAGGCAAGTGACCTTACTGAATGACCATGTTTTTTTTAATATTCTTAGAATTTATATTATCTATCATTCAAGGTATACTAATTTTGACATTTCAACTATAGTTGGATGATATCAATGAATCTGCTGTTTTAAAACTAATTACATCTTTTAAATTGTATTCAAATAATTCACTTATTAAGGTCAGTTAGTGTCTCTATACTATGTGCCCAGTAACATCAATTAAAATGCATATAGGAAAGAGAATTTAAAGATATTGAGAGACAGGCATTCAGTAATGAACTGTCTTTTCATTAAGTACCTGGGTTTCCCTTTTTACGCAATTATTAATTAGTATTTGTAATTAGTAAAAATTTGTTAATTTTTACTAATCAATTCTTCTTTCGATCCATCCTCTAACTATTTTTTTAAGTGTTCATTCATTTAACAAATACTTACTCAGCTCAAATAGTTCTCTTTTACTATGTAGTGAGTATGATTTATCACTCAGGAAAGCAAGAAAATACCCTGACCAACCTAATCAACTTTGACTTGCAATAAGGTAGTATGTAACAAAATAATGAAAAGTCAATTCAAGTGTAAGCTAGACTACGACAAGTATCATAGAGCAATTACATCATGTTAAAGAGGTTCATGAGTATGGAATTAGGATGCTACATAAAACAGGGTAGACAAGATACCCCAAATGAGGTTTGTGTGAAGTGTATAAGGTAATTAACCATGTAGAAATTGGGGTGGGGGAGTGTTCCAGACACAGGGAACACAGTGCAGAGTATCCTATTATGGATTTATGTTGAACATGGTTTAGGAAAGCAAGAGCATTATAGGTGGAGATATGTGAGACAGCAGAATGACAACAAAAATTGGGTAAGAGAGATGGCAGGAAGCACAAAATCATGCACCTGTTATGTAGTTACAGGAAACTGTTTTCACTTGGTATTTTGAATACAGATAGAGTCTGATTTCGCCTAAAATAATTATTCTGGTTGTTATGATAAGATTGTATTGATGAAACTTGGGTTAGGGTAACTACTTAAGAAGTTTTAAATACTTCTGGACGATGATCTATTTCCTCATTTTTATATTACAAAACACACAAGAATGTAATAAAGATGAATGTTATCTTTATGAAAATAGTAAATGTTCCCTTAATCTTCAATACTTATCTTTTTATAGAAGCTGTTGTTGGTATATTACTTTCATTAGATTCATAATTATTAATATTTTTGCTTATCCTAACAATAGTTGTTGCTACTTTCTTTAAACAACAATATTGAAGGGTGAAAATGACCATAAAAGAATAAAAATTCAGTACTAAGTAATTTTGTTTCTCCCTCAGGAAACCAAAGAGTGGCTTGTTTGCCTTATTAAAGTCCGAAAGAATTACCAACAGTTAAGAAGACTCTCCAGTCTCGATACACACCAGCTGTAGTCACTTATCTCTCAGGGTCTTGTCTAATCTTTTCCATATAAGATTCTTGCTCATATACTGGTTTTATATTTTTGTCATCATAATAGTACTGCACAGCTATTGAATAAAAATTGTTTTTTAAAATCCAATGTATTTTAAAAATATTATTTAAAAACATATTCCTCTGAGAGTATACAGTCAAATGGTATGCTATTTCTTGCACTAATATCAAAAGATTGATTCATGGATTCCATTAGAACACAGGGTAGCAGGGCTTATTTTAGCATGGCAATGAGAATATTTCACTTTTAGTAAGTAGCAAGTGGAAATAAGGGCTGACATGCCATTTACTATGGGTCAATACAACCATTTCACATCAAGTGCTAGCCAGTGAAATATTCATAAATAAAACTTGGCTTTGTGTTCCATTGGCATTTAACTAAGAACTGATTCACTAAATGTCTATTTATGAATTTAGATCTATTTCTTTTGACACAAATAAAGTCACATGTATTCTGTAGGCTTTGGGGAAATGGATCAATTGTGTTCCAACCACTTAGAGAATAATATATCAATTTAATTAAAAATGCTTTCTTTTCCATAATACTGAAGACTTGAAAGCTTCAAAGTATACATGGATAACTGTACTCATATTTCATGAACTAATGGAATGGGATCTATTCAATTCTACTGGATTTAATAAACACATATATTTTGTTTAAAGATAAGATTGAATAAAGTGATAATAAAAATAATAAGTATCACATTTAGTATATGTTATGATTTCACTGTAATTTCCAAATCACAATGTTTTATTTAAATGTGTTTCATACTATTTTTCAAATGACTACTATGAGGCCTCTGAACATATATTAATCAATTTGTTAACTTGTAATGAGTATCTACCATCTAAGGCATCTAAGTTAAACTTAATTTACACAAAACTCACATACTTCAAAACAATCATAGTTAAAATTTTTGCTTTTTTATAATTTCTCAGTTCTTTTAATATTACTTTAAGTTTAAAGTCATTTTTCATTTTCCTTGAAATGTACTATATTCTATCATGTCCATTCATCTTTTTTTCTTCCAAACTATATTAGGCCACTTTCATTAAATATATATGAAATTAAAATTTTTGATCCATCCTATTTTTATTTTCTTCCTTTGTTGTATTATTGATTTCTAAATGTTCACAATACCTTCACTTGGTAATTATAATTACTTGGTAGTTACAAAGCAGCTGACAGATTACACTTTTATAATATGATTTCAATACTTTTCAAGGGACCATAGAAAATAAAGGTATGTTCTGTCTACATGTTAAATTTTCCTAATCTGACTTTCCTTCATTGTCTAATTGTTTTTACTACACTTCACTTATCACAATCTTATATCTAGCCAAATTATTCTTCCCCCACTTTTAACCACAGTTTGATTTTCCTTTTATATCTTTAATCCAGAAGGTATTTGCTAAGTACTTAGACTATGTTAGTTTTTATTCAAGAAAACTGAGCAGACTAGGTTCCTCTTCTATTTTGTATTGGCTACAACACGGGTCCCTGGCCCCCTGCTAAATGAGCCTCTGTCTCTCTGGCCAGCAGGAGACCTGGCTCAATCAAGGAAAGGTGAGCACGGCAGCTAGACAATCACACGCAGCCGGGAGATAAGTCAAAGCAAATCTCAAAACTTTATTTTAGCATCCAACCTTATATACAATCCAGGGATGTGTTGCATTGCTTTTCTCTTACACAAAGGGGGCTCAGTAAATAGGAACACAGCTACAGAAACTCAGCCAGCAGGAGTAAAACCTATTAGCACTTGTAAACAGGATTTAGGGCTGTCAGCCATCCCCCCTGCCTCCTGGGGGCACAGGTGTGCTAGGAACAAAGGCATGAGCTGCCATGCTCTGGGCTCTCATCTGGATGCATATTAAAACTTAGCTCTCAGATATACAGCCAGGCTGGGTCCCGACAGTACAGCATTATTAAAACTTTGTGGGTGGAGAAACACATAAAATTACATTATAGAATATATATATAAAAAAAAAACAAAAAATCAACAATAGGTTGAAGTTAGCTACCACACTCACACCAAATTTTATCTGTAGATTTCTTCTCCCAGGAGCAAGATTCACAACCAAAGTTACCACTTCAGAGGCACTTTTCACTGTAAAATTTATGAACTTACCAGTGTCTTGCCCACTCAGAATTAAATAGGTGGTGAACTGTACCTTCTCCCAACACTTATCTTTTTTTTAATTTTTTTTTAAATATTGAGTATTTATTTCTTTTTTTTTCTTTTTTCTATATTAAGGAGAGAGAGAGAAAGAGAGAGAGAGAGAGAGAGAGAGAGAGAGAGAGAGAGAGAGAGAGAGAGAACCAGGACCCACCAGGACCCACCACCTTGTGGGTCTGGCTTATGTGGGTACTGGGGAATTGAACATGGTGACTTAGGCACTCGAGGCAAGTGCCTTAACCGCTGAGTCATCTCTCCAGCCCCCCACCACTTATCTTCTATTTATTTTTTTTTAATTACAGTGGGTTGAATATTGAATCTTCCCTTTCATACATCAAAGACTTTCAGGAGAAAATCTTGTTCACTAAAATGGAAGCAGCAGATAGACGCATCTTATAACTACTTGCATTGGTCATTTAATAAAACATTACATGACTAGATACAAATGTCATCAGGAAAGCCATTGCTTTGTATAAATGAAAATGATAATATTTTCATGAAAACTAATGAATATATAATTATTCATTAATTAATAAACAGATCACATAGTACATCTTTGCAATTTTCACAGAATTTGATGAATGCATGCCTTTTAATTAAAATACTTTTTGAAGAACAAGGGATAGAATGTTGCATCTGGGTTGTCCAATTATGTGGGGTTGAGGTTTTGGAAATATGTCCTGATGATACTATCAATTTCATTGGTGTCTGTTGTGACCTCTCCCTTTTCACTTATAATTTAGTTAATTTGAAATTTCTCTTGTTTTCATTTGAACAAATTAGCCAAAGGTTTATCAATTTTTTTATTATTTTTTCAAAGATCCAGCTCTTATTTTTGGTCACTTTCTTAATTGCTTCCTTGGTTTGAAATTCATTAATTTCAGCTCTGATCTTAATTATATATTTCTGATTGGAACTCTTAGGTTTGGATTGATCTTGTTTCTTCCAGTGTCTTTAGGTCATAAGTTAAATGCTTAATTGCAGATCACTGTTTGTATTATTTTGAAGGCATTTAGTGCTATAAATTTTCCCCTTAGGTTGGCTTTCATTGGGTCCCATAAATTTTGGTATGTTTTGTTAACATTATTATTACTTCTAGAAATTTAGCAATTTCTTTTTTGATTTGTTCCAAGACACATTCATTATTGGGTACCCTGTTGTCTCCATGAGCATGTATCATTCTGATGTTTCTCTTGTTGCTAATGTCTATCTTTAATTCACTGTGGTCTGACATGATGCAGTAGGTTACATCAATTATCCTGAATTTATGAAGACATACATTTACTGGACTAATATATGATCTATTTTGGAGAAGATTCCATGGCTGTTCAGAAGAATGTGTATTCTATAAGATTAAGGTGGAATCTTCTATACATGACTGTTAAGTCTAATTCAACCTTGGTGTTGTTTTTTTTTTCCACTTTCTGTAACAGATCTTAAATATATATATAATATATATATTCCATAATGAATTACATTATTTAGTGGGCAAACAATGAGTTGTTATCCCCAATTCCCCAATGCCCCCCTCTACATCCCCAATCAACTGGATATCCTCCTCCGTGGGTCATCTGGATCACTCCTTGTGACAGGGGACCATGGATAACCTAGTACTCAGCCTGGTCCTCCTGGCCCAAGTGTGTTGTTACTGAAGATTACCATGCCTCTGGATAGTCTCTGTCACCACAGTTATCTCAATCTTTCCACCCCTTCTTATGTTCAGTTCCCTGAGTTGTGTTGGGTGAGTATTAAGGCTGTGTTAATGTTGTGAGTTTAGGGATCATTGTGTCAAAAGTTGTTGGTTTCTGTCACCCTGGCTTACCCTGTGTTGATTGAATGGCTGTGGCTGTGGGTCCCTTGTTCATCCTGTAATTCGCTGCGGGTTCCATATGGATCCTGCACAATATGACTGTGGTGGCTTGTCCCTTGCCAGGATCTCAGCTATCTGCCTACGGTCAGATGGTAGGATTAGATGGGCCACAGCTCTCTCACTTTATCCTGAAAAATACAAACACAATCTCCATCGGAGAGTGAGGTCAGTACAGGTTAATAAATAGACACAATTCTGGATTACCTAGATTCTATTTTCAGTAGCCTCCCCATCAATCGCTCCCATAGTGCATCTTTTCTTGTGAGCCCAAGAGTACGGGATCCAGTGCCCATCTCCCTAAATCCCCAGTTCCAGTCAAGGGTTCCCCCACACTAAGTGAAATATTTGGCCGAATCTAAAAGCTGTTGATTGTCTCCCCCAGGCCCAGGTTTCTCCTTTGCATGAGTGTTCCTTTCTTGGTTCGCTGTTCTCTCCCAGTAGGAGGTGTGGTCAGCCTACTCATGGCTGCAGACTGTGTTTCATGCCAGTGGTCTCTGTTTACTCCAGCTGTTGTTGATCAGCCTCCCATGGCAGCTTGTGGCTAACTGGCATCTGGGGGATGGATAACATTCTGGACCTTGAAGGGTCTCTTGATGATGATTGGTGGCAATCA